>JANRGW010040294.1:1341-13932 GCA_024733675.1 Psilopsiagon aymara | reverse complement strand
ACGCTCTGGGCCATGCTTGCAGACGCCCCAGGCAGCAGCGGAGTGAGGGCTCTGTCCTGCCTCACCCGGGCCGAACCCACGTGGGATGGAGGCACTCCGTGATCAGAAAAGCAGAAGTGTTTTGATTTGCAAATGTGTTTTCTTCAGAGGCTGCCCTTGCTGTGCCGTGTGGGGGTGTGCACCAGCTCCTCCCTGGGCAGCACACTGCCTCCATGTCCGCAGGCCGTGAGGAGCCCCAGGAGCCCACGTGTGCTGGTCACTCCAGCGCCATGCTGCCCCATGCATCACCTTCTCATCTCCCTCTTGGAGGCATTCTGCAGTGACTCTCGAGTTCCTTCCTCAGCATGTCTCAGGAGATACTCCCAGGGATGTCCGTGCTGAAGCTGCATGCTGCTGGCACAACCCATGTTGTCTATATCAAAACCACAATAGCCTCCAGGGCCAACCATGTCCAAACCAAGACCTGCAGACCTTTTAGGCTTTCACCCTTCTCCCAGCCTCAAGGCAAAGTGAGGGCATTTGCTGTGACCCCCTCAGACTGGATGTGAACCAGGAGACAAGCTCCTGCCCAGCCCTCCATGGGCCTGGGGAGGCTTACCCAAACAGAATAATCCCTGGACAGCCACCACCACAACCAATAGCCCAGAGCTTTGTGAGGAACTGCTCCACCCTGCACAGGAGCTTTTCCAAGCTGTTCCCAGCACATGATGGTGCTCAGGTCAATGCCACTTCCCCCAGTGCAGTTTCCCACCCAGCAGCAATGCGATTGTGCCTGGGTGCCAGAGGATGCACCTCCATCCCACCACGCTCATCCCCCCAAACCAGTCACAGCATTCAAGTGCCAGAGTTTATTGGCAAATTGCAGAGATCCAGCGGTGTGAAGCGTCTGAATGAGGAAGCAGCAGCACTGGGATGGGACAGACTGCAGGTCCCCATGGTCACCAGGGCCCAATGCAGGTGTAGGTGGTGTTTCCCCACAGGAGGGCAGGTGGTGAGGATCGGAGCCACTGCAGGGTGGATGCACGCTGCTCACAGACCCAACCCAGGGCTTCCGTGCACAGACCACCCGACAGCCCCAGCCCTGACACCCTGCCGCAGGCCAGGAAGGAGCTGGTGGAGCGACGGATTGGGAAGACCCTGCAGGGACAGAGATGTCATAGATGAGATGAGCAGGGAGGGCTGGGGTTTTTCCGTCAGCACCTCCTCAGGACAGTGATCAGGGATGTTGTGGGGGCAAAGCTCCCCCTCTCCAGGGAGCATTGTGCCCTGACACCCTCTTCTTAATCAAGACACATGCTCTGATCCCCCCGACCCTACCCTTGCCTGTTTGACATGCAGCTCCCATCCCCATCATGCACACAGCACCCCCAGGTGCCTCCTGGCAGGGCTCAGCACCAGCTGCACTCAGAAAAGCCTCAGAACCTGGTTCTGGGGAGCCATCACAGCTCCTCACCCAAGCAGGATGTGGGCATCATGAAACCATCCCTTCCCAGTGCAGCTCTCTGAAGACAAGAGGTAGCCAAAATGTGGAGCACATCTGTGAGAGACTGATCTGAAATCAGACTCCACTGTCCACTGTCTCAAAGGCTGGTCTGAGAAGCTTGGCTGGAAATCCACCTATCTCCTGTCTTGGAGATGGGTGAGAGGTGCTGAGATAAGACTCCAATATCCATTGCTTGGGAGAAGGGTGTGAGGAGCTGACCTGGGACTCCATCACCCATTGCCTGAGGGATGAGTGGGAAAGAGCTGATAAGACTCTTCTATCCATTACTTTGAGGATTGGTGTGAGCTACTATCCCAAGAATTGCTGCACACTCATGTGTGTCAAAGAGCTGGCTGCAAGACCAGGGAAACTGGTCCACCAGGAACATGTAATACATGACATGAAGATCAGAGGTACTCCCCCAGAGGTAAAACCCAAGAAACACATCACCAGGAGGCACATCACCAACGAGCCATTGCCATGAGGAAGACTCCAAAAGGACACCTCCGAGAGGACATTCTCCATTGATGACTACTGTGGACCCTGGGGGACACCCTCCATGAGACACTGCCAAGAGGGCAACTCCACACTCCACAGGACTCACTCCATGGGGAACCTTCAAGGGGACTCCAGAAGGACACCTCCATGAGGACACCCACCTCCAGTGGACTCTCAACGGACATTCTGCTCCAATACTGACTATGAACCCTGAAGAACTCCCACTACCAATGACAATGACAACAGATCCCTGAGACATCACTGGATCCACAGTGGTGACTATCTTTCTTTCTCAGCATCCTGAATCCTTGCTTCATTTTCTACCTTTTTTCCAATCTGTTTATCACTATTCCCTTTATTACCATAATTTCCCTTTTTTATAATAACTGTCTTTTTGCAATTTGTAATAAAGCTACTGATCAATTATGGTACTTGACCTCATCTGCATTTCACTTTTGGGATCACGAACTGAAACAGGGTCTGGCAATGGGGTTTTTCCCCAATTGGACTCTGACAACATCCCCGCATGCAAGTGGGCTGCCTGTCCCCCCATCACCTCCCTCAGCATCCCTGGCTAATGACAAGCAGGCAGCCTCACCCCTTCAGTGTGGTGCCATCCAGCCACTTCCAATCAGACCTGAAGTCACCGCGCTTCAGCCCCACATGGAAGACCTCCGTGTTGGCTGCACGCATCAGGAAAGCCTAGCACAAGAGAGGACCTGCATGAGCTACCTGGGGGGGAAACCCCAGGCCACTCCCAGTGATGGGGGTTGAGGAGTACAGACACAGCATCTCCAGCTCTCTATCTGGAAGCTTAGGTAGGCTTTGGGCACATGGGTCAGAGCTGAGATGACGCTAGTGATGATGATGTGGAAGGACCTTGAGATGATCACCAGCACAGCCTGATGCCCACAGGGAAATGGACCAGCCAGTATAGGTATACTCACCAGGGTGGTGTTGGCTTGGACGGTGACGAGCTGTGCCCCTCTGGAGCAGCAGTCCTCTCTGCTCTGCTCCCAGCTCTTCTTGGTGAAGGAGAAGTAGTAGCACTGCCCTGCATTCCAGAGCCAGCCAGCTGGGCAGAACTGGCATCGTCCTGCACACCAGAAACATAGCTTGCAGCCCAAGGAACAGGAGGGTGACAAGGGGCAGCCAGAGTACCAACCAACCCAACGTACTTCTATGGATACCCCTTGGAGAGGACCCTCTTCTTGCCCTTACTCTGAAGCCCAGCTCCCGCATCCCAGTGCAACAGGCCGGTTACATGAAGGTGATGGCATTGGACAAATGGGTTAGGGAAGGGAGCTCCAGGTTTGGTGTTGTGATACAAACATCATTTGCAAAGCACAGGGAATGCAGTCAAGATTTCAGCTTCACCAGAGACTGGTTGAAAGACATCCCGCAGTGCTGTCCAGCACACGGAAAACATGACCTTGGTGCTGGTGGAGTGCCTGGGCAATGCAAAGCCATGATGGAGCCATCTCTTCCAAAGGGATCCCAGCAGTGCAGGCTGTTCAGCAGCACCAGGGCAGCACCATGCTATGAGCCAGGGGACAGGCAGCAAGGGTAAATGAAGGCTGGGGGGGGAGGGAGGGGGCACATTCTGGAGCGGGAACAGGTCCTGACTATTGAAAAGAACCTCTTGAAAAGAGCACCCAGGCCCTCCCCAAACCCTCTCCAAATCTTACACAGGAGCCCGGCAGGTTTTCCTACCTCGCTGCGTCTGTCGCCCATAGCTGGGGCTCTCCTCCACGCTCCAGGCACCATGGCTGCAGCTCGTCTGCTGTCCTAAATCTACAAAAGAAGAATAAAGGAGTCCCGCTGCCAACCCTGTGCTCCTGTTCCCAGCAGCATCAAGTGATCTCTCCCATGGGACAGCCCCATGGTTGAGGGCATCCCCCCCTTTAGGTGACCTGCCAGCCAAGCCCAACAAGGTCCTTGTGGTTTTTGCTGTGCTTGGGAGCCCATCACACAACAGGCTTTCGGGGAAAGTGCCTTTTTCGGTTTCAGTGTCACCACTCTCCCTCCTGTCTTCATTTCTTTGCCATGTGATGGAGCAGGATGCCCTGATGCAGTTCCCAAGCCCATGCTGTCCCATCGTCTCCCTCTCCCAACCAGGCAGGCACAGTCTCGCCTCACCAACCTTCCTGCTTGCCCCAGAACCCACAACTCCCTGAGGACCAAGCAAGAGGATGCTTGGGGCATGAGCCCCATCTGGTCGTACATGGTCCCCATGGCGCCAACCCCAACACCCCCCACCAGAGAGGTCCGGACACAAGCAGGTACTCACAGTGGAAGCTCAAGCTGATGAGGATGATTTGTGCCAGCAGGAGCAGTAGGGAGAGGACAGCCAGGCTGAGGGCAGCCCAGCACCAGGGCAGCCGCACCGTCTGCTGAGGAGCTGAAAAACAGAGTTAACCTTGGACTCCAGGGGCTTGGTTGGAGCAGTGGGGACACCCCCAGCCAGGAGATGCCTGTGAACCATGGTCAGGGTCTCAGGAGGCAGTGGGGGGACGCAGGAAAACTGAGGGAGAGCCCGTTTGCAGCACCTTGAGCCTATGAGTGTCTCGCTGCAGACAGCGCTTGGCATGAGGCAGGGAGAGCACAGTGGGGTGCAGCAGGCATCCCCTGCCCTTGAGCTCCTCCTGTCTCCTGCCCTATGAGGAAGCAGTCTGCAACGGTGCTGGTGAGGAGCTGTGCGGCACAGGGTACCCAAAAGGGGGACAGTCAGTTCCCACAGAAGGCAAGGGGCTGCAGAAGGGGAGGGGACCCTCCAGTGCCAGGGTCTGGGAGCAGCTCACCATTACCTGGGGTGGAGGGCAAGCGCAGATCAGCGTACGTGACCCCCTCGTCCATCCCTCCCTCAGTCTCTTGCTCTGCACCCACAGGGGAAGCAGCAACCACTTCCCAGCCCCTTTTGGCAGCTGGCTGTGACGTGAAATGGAAAGTGTCACTTCCTGGTGGGGTCCCCAGGGGCACCACCTGGGGCACAACCCTGGGGGGGCCACAGTGCTAACAGTGACCGACTGGGGCAAGGGGGAGCCCCGTGAGCCTGGCAGCAGGCACTCTCTGCATGAGGGAACCCTGCACCCACACTGAGGGACAGCGAGCTGTGGGGATGGCTGCTAGCTCAGACATAGGACTGTAGAACAGAATCAGAGTTTGGGTTGGAAAGGACCTTCAAAGCTCACCTAGTCCAACTCCCTGCAACGAGCAGGGACATCTTCAACTAGATCAGGTTGCCAGCCTGGCCTTGAATGTCTCCAGGGATGGGGCATCCACCACTTCTGAGCAACCTGTGCCAGTGTTTTACATCCTCTTTGCAATGAATTCCTTTCTCACATGCAGCCTGAATGTCCCCTCTTTTTAGTTTAAAACCATCACCCCTCCTTCTCTTGCAACAAGCCCTGCTGAAAAGTTTCTCCCCATCATCCTTATAGGCCCCTTCAAAGAATTGAAAGGTCACAGCAGGTTTCAGGTTAGAAGGGGCCTTTAAAAGGTCACCTAGATTCCTGTGTTCCCCACCACAATGTTGGGACAGCCACAGCCCCCCCAGTGCTCAGCCCATCTGCCCCAAGGGACTGTGTATCCTTGGGGAGCAGGACCCCATCTGCATCCCCACACTCCGCACTCTGAAAGCAAGGCCGTGGGGTGTTTGCTCTCACACATAGCTCCTGCTGCCGTGCTTGCAGCCCAGCCCTGGAAAGCGGGACACTGGGGGACTCCTTCTCCTCCCAGGGCCTTGAGGGCTGCCGTGATGGCCATTGGGGTGGAGGGCAGAGTGTTCCAGCCGCGGGAGAGTCCTCCCCGGCTCACAGCATCTCCACAGCCGGGCAGGCACAGCGCACGCCGCCCGGCTCCCGGCCGGACGGGGACGCGCTGGATGCTGGGGCCGGGACTACGTTTCCCAGCGGTTCCTCCAGGCGCTGCACATGCTCCGTGCGGACTCCCGGCAGCTCCCGGCGCGGCTCCCGGTGCTGCTCGGGGTGCAGCTCCGGGTGCGGCTCCTGGTGCAGATCTCGGTGCAGACCCCCGTGCAGGTCCCGGTGCGCTGCGGGCGCAGCAAACCCTTGGGGGTGCGTTCCCGCCGGGCCGGAGCCGAGCTTCCCCCGCGCTGGCAGCATGCCCCGAGGCCGAGCCTGGACGCAGGCGGAGGTCAGCAGCCTGCTATCGCTGGTTGGGGACTCGGGGGAGGCCGCCCTGCTCATGGCTTCCACGTCGCGACCCAACGAGGCGCTATGGAGGGAGATATCCCAAGGGCTGGCAGCGGCCGGGTACTCGCGCAGCGTCGCCCAGTGCCGCTCCAAGTGGAAGGCGCTGAAGCAGGCTTTCCACTCGGAGCGGGAGACACGCCAGAGGGCAGGACACCACTCAGCCCGCCTGCCTCCGCACTACCGAGCCATGAGGACCATATGGAAGGCGGCCGGGCGGCCCGTGTTCGGGGAGCGGAGGATGCCGTGTGAGTGCCGGGATGGGTAAATGGGTCTGGCAAGGTGGCTGGATGTGGGATATCGGGTGAGAACTGGTGCTGCACGGCCACCCAGGGTCTGCTGACAGTCTCTTTCTCTTCCTCTAGACATGGTGAAGCTGCCCTCCAGGAAGCGCAGGTCAGCCCATGCTGCCTGCTCTTCATCCTCACCAGAGCCACGAGGTATCTATGGGCTCAGGCAGCCGGAGTGGGGTTTGTCCTGGCTGTGGGGTGTCAGGCACCCCTTGTGTCCTGGTTGTTGAAGATCTTTTCTGCACCCACTCACCCTCCTGCAGAGCGCAATGTTGACGGGGACACCCTGGACACGTTGATGTCCCCCCCACTGCAGTGTGTGAAGGACGAGCCAGAGAGCTGTAAGTACCGGTCTGCCCTGCTGCACCGGACTGCACGGCCATGGCTCCAGCCCAAGCCCATGCCAGCATGGTGGGAATGAAGGGCTTAGAGGGTTGGGGGCCCCATCACAAGTTCTTCATCAGGGATGTTGGGACTTCTCTGTCCAGGGTCTTTGGCTCCAAACCAGTCCCAGAGCATGACAGGATGTCTGGGACAGGGCAGAACAAGTTCCATAGCTCTGACTCAGTCTGAGGGCTGCCTCATGGCTTTAGGTCTCTAAAGGATGAGGCCAGGGGGCTCTGGCAGTTGTATAGTGCTGCAGGGCATGACTCCCTCCAGCAGGTCCTGGCTTCCTGCTTCCCTGGTTAATACCATAGATGAGTTAGGGCTGGGTGTGAGGGACAGAGGTGCTGCAGCTCCCCTGCCCTGCAGCCCACCCAGGGGCAGATCCTGCATCCCTCTCACTGCACATCGCAGGGGTTTGGCACAGAGGTGATACAGATTATGTCCCTGGGTCTGATTTGTGAGGGCGCCCTAGCCAGCATCCCGCACTGGGTAATCGCCTTCTGTCTCCCTAAATTCCCCCTGCAGTTTCAAGTGGATGTGGGATTCTCCTTCACTTCCAGTCCTAGTCTGTTGTGTAGCATTGCTGCGTGCTGCTACGCCGCTGCTGCCTTCCAGCCCAGAGGTGGCTGCATTGCAGTGGTGGGTGAGTGACTTCTGCTTTCGTATCTAGCTTGTGAAATGCTTTGGGGCCCTGCAGGGCACTGTGGAGCTGTGGCTAGGGCATGTCGGGCTGCGGGGCTGGCCAGGCAGACCCTGGGCTGGTGGTGACCCCCCAGCAGGTCCCATCAGATGGCGCATCTCTCCTCTCTGCTCTCTCCCAGCAGCGGATGGGGACCACATCGCTGGAGGGCCACCCGCTCCCTGCACTGTGCCACGTAAGGCTTTCCTTGTCCTGCTAGTCCAGTAAACCCCCTTGGCCCCGTGAGCAGGGTCTGATACGGTTCTCATTGCAGACACTGGTCACTGCTTCCCTCCCCTTCCATTCCTGGGTGAGTACCATGCCCTGGCCACTGTGCTCAGGTGCCCTGGGGCAGGAGGTAGTTGCAACTCATAGATGATGTCTGCTCTCCTTTCAGGCTGTCACGCTGCCCTGAAGCAGGAAGGAGCTGAGCAGAAGGCTGGTAAGTGTCAGTGCCTTCAAGAAAGTCTCCCTGCCCCATGGAGCAGCTGTGTCCTGCCCATGGGGACAGGGGGCAGGGGCTTCTGCAGGCACTCTGGTTACTTCCTCTATGCCAAACCATCGTGGCAGGTTTTCCTGGCGAGACATCCCTGGGAATGGCAAGAGGAAGCCAAGCATTGCCAGTGGCCACCACAGCCCTGTGCTCTCCGGGGGTGGCTGCCGTGAGCGAGCAGCCAGCAGTGGGTGAAGAGGCATCCGACTCCAGCCTGCACGGTGGGTCCTCCCCGCAGCATCCCAACAGGGGGCTCTCGGAGCTCTGGTGAGGGTTTGCAGGCACTGAGCATCTCCTCATCACAGGCTCCGGCGTGGCGGGCCTGCTGCAGAGCGTGCAGCAGCTCCTGGTGCAGATCCTGCAGACATCCCGGCAGCAGCAGGCGCTGCTGGAGAGCCTGGCCAGCGACACCGTCTCCCACCTCCACCTCCTCTCCCACAGCCTGGTGCAAGTGGGGGAGACCCTGCACCAGCTCCTGCTCCGGCCGCAGACCCACCTGGGCACGCTCGGCCACTACGTCCCCCATGTACCCCTATTCGACGGGGGTGCCAGGGTGCCCTGCTCCCCCGGCGATGCCCACACCTCCCCGGATCACAAAGAGGAGCCTCGGGGGTCCCCTGACACGGGCTGCACCCCACCGTGAGCACCACCATCCACAGACCCAGGGACGATGGTTCACTCACAGCCACAGATCTTTATAGCAGAGGCACCGGATGTTTTGGAAGTTTATAGAAGAGAGACATTTTAATACAATTAAAAATAGCTTTTGTACCAGTGATGCAATCAACCAGTTCTTTCCCCCTCCACGGGGGATGTTCCTCTTCTCACTTTCAAGATGAGCAGAAGGGAAACTTGGCTATTTACAGCCTCTGAGAAATTCCCAGGGCATGCACCATGAGGCAGAGGTACTTTCTTTACCCCTGCCCCACTACCTGATACCTTCCTGCCGCAGCTGGGCAGGACTTCAGCCTGGAGAACATGCTGCTGGGGCTGTGGAGGACAGGGGAGACCACACAGAGCAGAGGCCATGTGGTGTCCATTCCTTCTGCAAGGGAAGGGGCTGAGGAGGCAGTGGTGCTGCAGCCATGGTCACCAGATCCTTGGTGAGTCACATCCAGTGCGTGAGCTGGTGCTGTCACAGCTGATACTGTGGAGTTGGCAGCATGCTGTTTTGAGCCATGTCGTGCTCCCAGGGCTCAGGATGTGGATCACCGTCAGCAGTAGTTGCAGACATGGCATGGCACGCTGTGCTTCTCAAAGTGGTCACTGGCTCTTTCGCAGGATGCCCACATCCTCTGTGGAATGGGATGGGTGTTCTGGCTGCCTCCAGAATCTCTTGGCAATGTCCTAGAAGAGAATGCAGCTGATGGTGCTGGTGTAGGGTGGGTGGCAGTCCTGTCATACCACGTACCACTGCTTGGTGGGTGACCTGCCCCTTCTCCCAAAAGAGGGACCCTATACAGAGACTGGTCCATGCCATGTCAAGCCCCGCCAGGAAGGTGGGCAGGCAGTCCATGTTGTCATCCCTCCTGAGGATGTAGCAGGGCTGGCACTGCTCCGATACCATGCATCACCTTCAGACTGATGTCCCCCAACTCCTGCCCTTCCCCGTGTATGGCCAAGCCCTAGAGAGGGGCCACAGGCACTGCCAAGGCTGACCCCCAGTGAGGTGAGTGCTGTGACACCAGTGAGGTGTGCTCTGTGCTCCTGAGCATGGAGCAGAAAGCTCTGCCTGCAAGCCTCATGGTGTTGGGCTGCTGCCTGCATAGGGGTCTGCCCTGGCTTTCCTCCTTGGGAGATGACCAGGGTGGATGAAGGCAGCAGAAAAGTGGGATCCCCCTTCCTGAGCCCAGCTGCTTGCAGCCAGTGAGGTTGCAATGGGAAGGCACCTTTGGGATGTGGTTGCCCATGCTCCCTGCTACCTGGTTGGTCTGCCCATCACCCAGATGTGCTCCCATCATCCCACTGAGGTCCCATTCACCCAGATGTGCTCCCATCATCCCACTGAGCTCCCCATCACCCAGATGTGCTCCCATCATCCCACTGAGCTCCCCATCACCCAGATGTGCTCCCATCTACCCTCTGTGGTCCCCACCACCCTGCTGTGAGAGCCAGTGAACTGGGTTTGTCTCAAACACTGCTTAAATTGAGCTTGCCTCAGATACCATTTGCATTCAACCATGGGAGGCCTTGCAAGCATTATCACAATTGAAGCAAACAAGAGGGATGTTGGTTTCAGTTCTGCATAGGCAGGATCCTTCCAACCCCCTTGTCTGAAGCTGATAACCCTCCACAGGACTGTAAAAAGTGCTGACTCAAAGGATGGGGTCAGATAGAGAACACTCTATGAGGGATAACAACCACATAGAGGACCGTCGCAGAATCCTGGCTTTGGAACCGTGTATGTGTTCAGTCAAACGCATCCATCATCATCACAGAGATGCCCCTCTGCACTTCGCATGCAGTCATGGATAACACCCCAAAGAACACAAACAGGCCCAGAGGGTGAGCTCCCACTGCTAGCAACACCCTGGGCAAAGACCAACGAGACGCCCCTGTGCCCATGAGTGGTGACTATCTGCTTGCAGCTCCCCTTATCTTATCTCTCTCTCCCACTCTCCTCTCTCCCTGCATTGATCACTCCAGGAATAAACACTGGGGTTTGAAAAAGGTTTTCAGGGTCTGGCCGCCTTTGTGCTTTCATTCCAACTGTGTGACACATCTATTGACTCTGGCCAGGCCTGAGTCATGTATGTGTTCCATCCTTGCTTCCCTGCCATCCTGCTGTGCTCCCCACTGGAGGGTGCTGCCTTCTCCCTCCATCCTCCACAGGACTCCGTGGCACCCATTCCCTGAGCCCTGGGGATGCTGGGGCCATGGGGCAGGCTGTTTCCCCACACAGAGAGAGGGGCATCGTGGTGAGGGTGTCCTAGGATGCGGTGCTGCAAGAGTGTGGGGTTGCAGGGGGATCTGAAGTGGGGTGCAGAGGGGGTTTCAGAGCTGGGGGTGGCATTGGAGGTGCAGTGGGAGACAGCAGCGTGCAGAACTGGGGACCAGGAGGCAGAGGTTGTGTGGCAGGGAATGTGGGGTGCAGCGTGGTGCAGTGGGGTGCAATGGATATACAGTGTGGATGCAATAAGGATGCAGTGGGGTGCAGTGAGGTGCAGTGGGATGCAATGGATATGCAGTGTGGATACAATAAGGATGCAGTGGGGTGCAATGGATATGCAGTGTGGATGCAATAAGGATGCAGTGGGATGCAGTGGAGTCCGGTTGGGGTGTAGTGCACATACACTGCTGTGCTGTGCACAAGTGGTGAAACAGAGGGAAGTGGTTTTCAGTGGGGATGCAACCGGTGCAGAGGAACTGCAGTGGAGTGCAACTGGAGTGCAGTGGGGTTGCAGTGGGGTGCACTGAGACACACTGGGGTACACTGGGGCGAGGTGGGAGTGCACTGGGGGCTCAGGGATGTGGAGTGGGTTGCAATGGGGATGCGGTATGAGTACAGTAGGGTGCAGCGGGGGTGAAGTAGGTGTGCAGTGGAGGTGCGGCGGAATGCAGGGGATGATGTGTGAGTACAGCAACGTGCAGTGGGGTGCTGTGGGGATACAGATAGTATGCAACAGGAGTGCAGTGAGGGTGCAGCAGGGTGCAGCGGGGTGCAGTGGGGGTACAGTGTGGTGCAATGGGGTGCAGTAGGATGCAGTGGGGATGCAGTGAAGTGCAATGGAGGTACAGAGAGGGTGCAGTGGTGGTACAGAGGCAGTGGAGTGAGGTGCAGGTGCTGTGCAGAGGGGTGTAGTGAGATGAGGTAGGCTGCATTGGGGGTACATTGGGGGTGAAGTGAGGGTGCAGTGGGATGCAGGGGGTGACATGGGGGTGCAGCAGGGTGCAGTGGGGGTGCCGTGGGATGCAGGGGTGACATGGAGGTACAGGGGGGTGCAGTTGGGTGCAGTGGGGATGAAGTGCGGGTGAAGCAGAGTGCAGTGGGGAAGCAGTAGTTTAATTTGGAGGTGCAGTGATGTGCACTGGTGTACAGTGGGGGTGCACTGTGGTGCAGTGGGATGCAGTGGGGTGCAGTGGGGTACAGTGTGGTGCAGCACCTAGTCCAGTCCAGTCTGACCCAGGCTTGGGGCATTGCCACCCCCTGAGCTGTCCCCCCAGAACACAGTGTCACCCCTCAGTATCAAGGGGGTAAGACCCACTGGGAGCTGCCCCATAGCCGGAGCAGTGGTGTTTATAGTGGGCATCTGAGTGGGCAGGGTGTGTTCTTCCAAAAACACCCTCTGGCATTCACACTGCCCCCATCCCTGCCCAAAGGTGCCCCCAGACACTGTGGGATGCAGGCACCAAGTGGTATCAGTAAAGGGAATTGGGGTTGGCACCGAGTGGGTACAATGGGGAAGGTCTGAGATAGACGCCTGTCATGGGTTCAGCAGTAGCAGTCATTTTTCTCCTTCTCAGTACCTGATGCGGAGCTGTGTTTTGACTTTCGGCCTGGGAACAGTGCTGATAACACCAATGTTTTGGTTACTGCTTAGAACGTTTTG
>JANRGW010040291.1:20234-81680 GCA_024733675.1 Psilopsiagon aymara | reverse complement strand
CCTTACAGTAAAGAACTTCTTCCTCATATCCAATCTAAACTTCCCCTGTTTAAGTTTAAATCCATTACCCCTTGTCCAATCACTACAGTCCCTAATGAAGAATCCCTCCCCAGCATCCCTATAGGCCCCCTTCAGACATTGGAAGGCTGCTACTTGCTTTCAGTGAGAGCTGAAATAATCAGTTTGGTAAAGAGAAATTAGCCTAGCAAGGAAACTCTCATCTGCTGCTAAAAGCAAATGCATTAAATAGGACTTCTTTTTCCATTATATCCTGCTGAATTAATACAAACATAATACAGGTATTGACCGCATCGACATCTTTCTTGAGACGAAAGTGAACATAACATAAATGTCAGGATTTCCCCTGCTGCAATACTTACACTGGCACTCAAAGACTTCGCAGCAACCAGTTTCATCATAGTGTTTTGCGAATGGGAAACCATTGACACAGAGTTTCAGTTGCTGAGGTGGGCAGGTCATGCTGGACAGCTTGATATTGTTTCCTTCTCCCAGGCAAGTTGCAATCTGGCAGTTTCCGAAGTTCCATGTTTCATTAAACTATCGATGGATTGAAGTAGGAGAAGCACAAGGCAAAGCAATGTAACAAAATTTTTAAAATCAACACAGTTGATTATCTAGCATGGCATTATTTGCTATCATCTATTCTTTCTCTGTAAACCAGGCAATATGAAACATGTAGCTATCAACAGAGCCTTGATATCTACTTCTGTTCTAAAACATTTTGTATAGGACTCAGTATTAAGGTCCTGACCTCATTTCTGATGCTGGGACACTGCCAGATCTGCTTTCCTAGTCTTTGTTCATCTTAGGTAACTCTATCCAGTTATGATCACTTAGATGTTTCAGGTGAACAGAATAATCCTCAGTTTATTCCCTCAATAATTTGGGGGCTTCTGGTACACCTCTAAATCATGGAATTCAGCCACACCTGCAAACCAGCTGTAATGGTGCTACTAGCATCAGAGGAGGACACTAAATTCTGGCTGCAGTCAATGTGGTAGCTTAAGAAACACATAATCTTTCATTCTCTCACCTTTCTGGGGGGAATGAGCCCAAGACAATCGCTCACAGGAGTCCCTGTTGAAGCAGGAACTTGGCTTGGTGCACTGGGAGCAGGTGCTAGCGGACAGGCTTCAGAGTTTGGATCACATGTCTCGAGGGCCTCAGTACGACCAATTTTACACTCTGCCCAAATTAATTCAATCTGACATGACGCATTGCAAATGGAGTAAGCACAGTGACCCGATACATTCACTGGCAGAGAAACATTTTCTCCTGCAAGACCAAAACAAAAATTAGTGCTGCACTGTGAATGAAACTGATAACTCTCAAGGCCTATGCATCACAGATCAGCCACATATTTAGCCCTGTATTTAGCTATTTGGTCTGCCTGTACCCAATGGCCAAGTTCGGATGTGACTGTCTGCAACTCCTTGAATTCAGTGACTGAATCAAAGCTCAATTCATCCAAACAGCAAAGGCTGAGGGAGTGTCACAGACAGCTAATCTAAAATTCTGCTCTTAAGTACATTAGTGGGAATTGAAAATGAGTACAAGAAGAGAGAATATCAAGCATATCACTGAATGCATCTGATCTTCACAAAGACCAGGAGATAGGTGGTTCAGGAGCTACTAAGAGATGAAGAAGAGTCTTCCCTTCTCTGTTTTTGGAATATGACTGTGGATTACAAGTGCATGTTCAGCATTTTAGGACTTAGGGCTTGTGTACACTTCCTCATATCAGGGAGATTCAAACGAGGACAAAGTCATAAGATATAGGAGAGTTGTTAGTTACAGCTCAAAGACGCAACAAAATGTGGTAATGTGTAACTGCAGGAGGTTGAATGAGCACTTGCTGAAGCACTTTCATCTAACAGTACATCTTCCCACATCAGTGGTGCAGAAAAAAATATGCTTTCTCACCCATTTTTATCAATTGTCCATTGTCATTGCAGAAGCACGGAGTGGCTACCATTGACGATGGAGGTGTAGATGTTACAGGTTGCATTTGTGCTTCTGCAGAAAATGAACACAATATCTGAATCCTTTGCTACTCTACTTTCAAGCCCTATGGCATTTATTACATTCTCTACAGACACAAAAAGGGGAACAAAAAATAATTTTTATACTGCCACCACATTCTATACATGTACACACTAAGACCATCATCTCTGTATTTATATACTCTATTTATTACTCTATGTACTACTAGAATAATGCACACACACATTTCCCTTTGTAGTTACTTTTTTAATCTGTATAGAATACAACAAACCACTCTCCTACCATTGCTTATTAATTCCAATTTAGGATTTCTTTGAACTTTCTAAACCTGCAGGACGTCACCTGACTTTGGAGAAGTGATTTCCAGTGGCACACCATTTTGCTTTTTAATGTCTTGCTGCAAAGAACCTTTTCATTTAGATACAGCCAGATCATTTCGACATTCTGCTATGCCACCTATACTCTGCTTTCAATAGTCCTTCCTTTCCTAGCTATTACTGCACTATACTTCTTATTCCTACCAAACACGTGGGGGTGTGTCTTTAGCTCTTCCACTTGAGTGGAAAACCCCACTTTCAATTTTCCTTGTTCCCTTTGTATAATTTGCTACCAGGATCATACATATTTTTTATGCTATAATCATGTGGCAAAATTCTGCCTTTTCTTTATTTATTTTTATTTCCCATTTTCTGTTCATTCACATCCCCTTCACCCTTCAACTTTTCTTTTGAGAGAGGAGCAAAACACCAGGCAGCTTTATTTTCTCGCTTCAGAGAGCATTTGAGACTGACTTATTCCAATGCAGAACATGGCACAATAAGAAGTAGTGTAATAAAGGAGTAAAACAGGTTTAGAAGTAAGACATATTGAGACTAACACCACCAGAGTGTCAACTGTGGTTTGCCATAGGTTATTGTAAAAGCTGTACTGAAAATGCCTGAATCTCCCTATTCTCTGTTTACCCAATTGACAGTAAGAATCTATAAAGATTGCACTTTTGATCTCCACTATGAGACCCACAAGTTTTGACCCCTCAATCCTTAGCCTTCAACTGCCTTAAATTCTTTGACATACAGTCGAAGTGCTTTTCCAAGATGAAGGAATCTTATTACCATTACAGACTTCCATAAAATCACCACCAAACCCCTTACAATCTAGTACCTTGAGCTGGTGTGGATGGTGTTCTGCAAGGGATGAAAGTTTTAATGATCTCCCCATTAGGGCCACAGACAGCATCACCGCACTTGGTCCCATATGCTTGGCTGTATACAGTTTCATTTAAGGTGTAGGTCTTTCCATTGTAGCAGCAAAGGCATTCTGAGGCACCAAAAAGAGCAAATGCTGTGGTAACAGGGCACACTTGTAATATAAACACAACTGAAAAGACAACCAAACTGGATTTACTCTTCTGTAGCTAATATCATCAAACATGGATTAGCTGGCTGAAAAAATGTCTCAATTTCTGCTTGAGAAGTTGCACTGGGAGTCTACCTCATTTACTTAAAATAGGTCAGATTTTCATGGTTGCTGGTGTTTCTTGGAGTCAGCCTGCACAGAGGAACTACTGGCTAGTAAAAGTATCAGAATTGACACGGTCCTTACCCAGCATGGAACTCAGGTGCATTCCCTCTTGGCAGGGAATGTGACTGGCACTACTGCCCTGCTGAGTGATAAAATACTGGCTCGGAAAATGCTGCACAGCCATTTGCACCCACTAATGAGGAATATGTGGTGATAAACAATTTAAATGAGAAACTCCTCAGGTTTTGGAGAATATACATCCAGGAACCAAAGGGAATATAACTAATACTGCAATAAAATCAGTAAACTTGAAGATGTCTGCTGGCTCAACCTGTATTTTGGGGTGTGATGTGGCTTCCCCCAGATATGGGAATGAACTGATAACATACCCTTAATCAAGTGTGTCCTTTAAGCACACAAACATGTCTCTTATGAGATAGCTGTCTAGGCTTATTATGAAATTAGCAGACAGGAAATAGCTACATGGACTTCTACAAGATTTGACCCATCTAGAAATGCTCATTAAAACAGTGACCATAAATGGTCTGCTTTAGAATACTTTCTGTCTGTCTTCACTGACTACCAAAGAAGTATAAAAATGAAGAAGTGGTATTTACCTGGGTGAGATGAATCCTACATTTCACACCTCTCTCCTTTCTCTCTATTATTATCCTTCAGACAGTTCTTCAAATTAAAGGTTGCATTTTGCTTATTAAAGTATATCTGTAGTGCTGTGCATCCACTTACTGAACAAGCTAGCTAGAGTCCTATTACCAGTACACTTGCAGTAACGTGGTGTTGGGTTGTTCCAGTCCTATGCTGGAATATGCTATTCTATACTATTCTTTTCTATACCTATACTCAGTGAATAGTGAGGGTGGTGAAAAGTTACCTTTGGAGTCTTCAGTACACAGTTTCTGTTCAGGATCACTGAAGATAAAGAGAAAAGAAGACTTGGTTTATTGACTTGAATCAATATGTGGAATAACAATGTCTGCAACAGTATCTAGTTTTATATAAAAGCCTGCTCCTGAAGGATTTAATGATAATTGCCACTGACTATGAACATAAACTAAACATTGCCTAGCTTGTCCTTTCCAGGGCTATTCTCCCTCTCTCACCATCAACTGACCTACCATGAAGTGCAGTTGGGGAGGGAGACACACTCCCTGCTCTCCTCATCAAAATATGGCTTATCAGGACTGCACTCGGGGTAACAGCCTGAAAAGTTAAAGTAAACAAAGCATTCTTAGTCTGCTTTATGTAGATCCAGGGAAAATGCATAAATACTCCTATCAGATGCAGATTTGATCCAAAAATTAATGTAATCGCAGTGCAGATGTTCTTTATATTATAATTAGTTTCCCACATCCTCTTTTTCCCTCTCTCCCAAAAGCTTTAACTGTTAGTCAACAGATAATTATTTGCAAAATTAGATGAAATGACCTTTTATCTGTCACCAGATTTAACAATAACAGACAAATTATGCTATAAATTGCACCATCACATGGGGAATTAGCCCAGGTAAATGAGTTTCTGGGGCAAACGGGATAGACTTTCAGCAACCTTGGTGCCTAAAACATTTAAAAGCAAACTAACAGCTTCAACTTCCATAAACTTCATAGTCAAGTAAGAATTACCTTCTAAACTGTACAGCAAGTTCCCACATTTCCCTTGTGGGTTCCTGCAAGTCTTTAGACAAGGGGCTCCACAGGGTTTATAGAACCACTCATGTTTGTCAGGTGGATTGTAATAATCACAGAACACAGCTGGAATAGACAAATAAAAAAACTGTAAGTCTCAGACATCAGACGGGGTATTTTGTAAATCTTGGAAACAAGAGCTTGTTAAGTCATGTGTGCACAGTGATGTTAAAATTCTGCTCTTCTATATCTTCTATGTGCATGAGTGCACAGAGCACTGCTTTTCTGTGAGTGTTTTCAGTGCAATACTTACGACAAATGGCAGGAGTTCTCCAGCTGATACAGACACCAGCTCTGCTACAGCTTCTTGAATAAGCAGCAACTGAGGTACAAAAGCACTCACAGTCTCCCACACTGTCACAGCCACAGAAGTCAGAAATACAAGTCTCATAATATGGTATCGGGTTGACCTATCAAAACACCAACACATCTATTACCACAGAGCACCTGCTCCACTGTGTTTTAATGAAAGAATTTTTGCCATCCACTCCTAGTTTCTTTGGCAGAACCAGGCTGGTTTTGACTATCTGAGATCATCATGAAGGAGACATGACATCTTATACATGTAGTTTTCTATTCTATTCCTCCAATTCAGATAGAATTGGACTCTGAATCTTCTAATTCTCACGTGTGTAACACAGGCATACATGCTGAAAATGTCTTTCCAGTGTGATTTCTGCAGGACTGACCTACCTTGCTTTGGCTTAGCACAACTATATAGTGTGTACACTCTCTGAGTGATAGTGATTAAGTGAATACTAAATATTTCTATTGAACTTCACATCACTTGTGTTTTAACCTGTGCCAGCATTAACTGACCAAGGAAAATAAACCATGCTTGCTTTTAAACTGGCTTATTAAACTGCACTGAAGCTTTGTACAGACATTGTCATTAAGAATTTGCAGCCTTGTTTCTGTTTAGATTAATTCAAGTTGTGTCTAAAATAAACCAAATAATCTCTCTAAGTAATTTGAATAAACTTTCTCAAGGATCCACATATAAACAGTCCTATGCTAACTTATCTCCAGATTTTACAAGATGATACCTAATTTTTTACTTCCGGTGGCTGACTATTATTCTCATTGTCTTCAGTTGCTCAATATTGTGCAACAGGATTCAACTAGCATACCAGTAAACTGAGGTTTTGAAATAAGTAGTCCTTATACTCAAGGATGCTGTGTAATAGACTTTAATAGTAAAAATTTGTGTGTAAGTATGCTTTATAATAGCAACAAATACCTTGTATTTGTGAACAAATGCTAAGGTTGATAGAACAGGATTACCTTAATATGACAGGCTTCAAAGATGTTACTCTTAATGATGCTGCAGTGCTTTTGTCCCAGAGCAATCCTGAAAGGCTGATCAGCACACAGGTCCGTCATATTTATATTTGAGCAGGTGCTTGTTATTTTCCAGCTGTTTCCAAACTCCTGGATACTCATCTCCATGGACTGCCCTCTGGTTGTGAAGTCATTCCTTGAGCGGCCATCAAAGTCCCCACAAAGGCCACAGACTTTTCCCTGGGTAATTTGTGTAGGCACAGTAAATAGCTTGGTTATTTTGTGTTCAGCCCACTGTTTGATAGAAATAAACAATAGAGCAGGCTAAGGCAAAATAGCTGCAAATCTCTAAATAGTCATCACAATGAAGCTTAGAGAAAGCTGGACTTCAAATCACAAAATCTTTCTGTTAGCCCTCCAATATGGCAAAAAGTCTGCCTCTTAGCTCCAAGTGTTCTGGAGCTTGTCATACTGAATGAAATAAAAAACCACACAAGGCATGGCCTGATTAATTCTTCTTGTTCACTGAACCAAACGTTTTTTCCAAGCCCTGCTTTTCAAAATGGAGCTTCAGTGGTTTGAGTTCTCCATTCTTTGAGTTTGAAAACATAACTGTCCATCCATCCCATACCTACCTGGAAAGATGGTGCCACGTGAACAACAATGGTAGTCTTCTGGTCCCACATGAAGTTCATCCCTTGATTTGTTTCAATCACAATATAACCTCCTCTGAGATCCACTTGATAATTCTTCTCAGCTCCTGGATCAGTGGCTATCTCTTGAATTCTTCCTTCCAAGAGCCTTATTTCACTGGTCTATAAGGAACAGAGAAATTGCATGGAAGGAAATCCGATAGAAATCTTTGTGTAACAGCACAGGTATTCTGCCTCTTGTCCTTCATCTAACTTTTCTTTAGTCTTTTACACTATATCTTCTTGGTCTATTGCCAGACATTTGAGCTATAAACAAGACCCACTGAGTTCACTCTTACCTCAACAGGTAAGTCTTACCTCACAGCCACAGAAATTTTCCTCATTCTAGATGAAATCTGTTCTGCTGGAACAGCAGCTCCTGAGTGCATGGGTAATTGGGCATGTTAGCACACCCCTTGTCATGCTGTTTTGTTTCACTATCCTCTCACCCCCTACTATGGGAGAAATCTCTTTTGTGTACACTTTGGGGAAATGCTAAGGCTGAGCTGGACGGAAGAAGAAATTCTTTCCTCTGTAGTTACATCCGCCATGTGCTCAAACCATGGTACAGAAACATGCTTCTTTAAAAACTTTACCATTTCTGCTATACTGATAATGTCATAGATGCAAATACAAACACACACACACATACACGTACAGAGAGCAGTTCACTTCCTCCATCTGTCCCCTCCCCTGCAGAAGTGTCCCACCCTGTTAATAGCAAATACCTAAACATTTCCCAGCTTTCCTCCCTCTGATTTTTGGCTGTTTGACTTCCATAGGCACTAACTACTAAAAAAATGAAGTCTACAGCTCCTCATTTATAAGCAGTTCTACACAAACCTCAAAAATCAGTGTGATCTTTAGGGAGCAGACAGAGAGTGACTTCCCACAGGCGTTGTTCTGAATTACAATTCGGAAGGTGCCAGCATCTTTGTTATTGGGGCAAAAATCCTTAGAAAAATAGATAACATTGTATTAGATCTTTTCAAGCAACCAGGCCACTGTTAAGCATTTTCAGGAACTCTAAATGAATGACATTCTAAACTGACTTCTGCTATTTTGTCACTTTGTTATTCACCAAAACTCTGAGCATTTTAGAAGAATCGGGTGGCAGATGAACTGATGTCGGGTTCATACTTGACCGGGAATTTTAAGAGATAAACTAAGAAAAAAATCGAGCTTTTCATAGCACAAATCCTGCACAATCAAAAAGATGTTTTATCTTTTCCTTAAAATTAGCAAAACCAACTGTAATATGGGAATGACAAGATGTCTCAAGGGGTACTGTTTCATTACATGAAATTATTAATACATGAGGCTCACATATTAACCTCTACCTGTTTCTGTCACAGCAAAAGCACTGTCAGTCTTGGATGGCTGAGCGAAGCGCTTAGCTTTTCAACACCACACCAATTTCTTTCCATTACAGGCGCTGGAATTGCATCAGGAAAGGGCTGTCCAGCCCTGGAATTAGGATCTTAGGATCCCACAGTGCCCTCTTGTGTCACTTCTGGGGGTAAATTGCTTTGCTCTAGGTACAAGAGGAGGGGAGTAGACTCTGCTCATCAGTATTGACTATTTTGCATGGAATAGTCCTTTAATTAATCAGATTGAACCCTACAGTGTAAGCTTTGAAAAGCATAATGATAGGAAAGTGAAAAAAATTGATACCTGAGCTAGGATATA
The DNA here is from genome assembly GCA_024733675.1 of Psilopsiagon aymara. Lineage (NCBI taxonomy): Eukaryota > Metazoa > Chordata > Aves > Psittaciformes > Psittacidae > Psilopsiagon > Psilopsiagon aymara. The sequence goes on along the minus strand of JANRGW010040291.1, from coordinate 72,769 downwards.
GTCACAGTCTCCCAGGAAATCAAACTTCTCCCCATCAAAGCTCATGTAATGTCCATTTCCATACAAAGTGCAGGTTCCTTTGCAGGGATTGTCTGTGCAGTTCCACTCCCTTTTGTTGCAGGTGCTGGAAGGTTAAATGCAAAGACTCACCATCTTTGTTTTTTCCTTAACACCCAAAGAGGAGCAGAGTAATTCATAGGACTTTTGCAGTACTTCAAAGAAAGCAGTCGCAGTCATCTCTCATTATTCCAGGTTTACCCTCAAAACTATTTTGAAACCATGCCATGAGATGGTACACTAATCAGAAAGTTTGTGTTTAGCACAAAGACATGTATGAACTTTGTTAATTTTTATTTCATTTTTTCCTTCAAGTATCATTAAATCATTAAGTCCTGGCACCTGACAGTGGGGATTTATGAAGTTCAAGGTGAAGAACTGAATATTTTAGCCATTTCTGAATATTAATCTGTGAGTTACCATGTGGTCAGTTCTGTTCCTGACTACAGTTGTGTGAACCAATATTACCTGTCTTCCTTTATGTGTTGTGTCTGGCTGAGATGAAGTTAATTTTCCCCAAAGCAGCCCTCACAGCGCTGCGCTTTGTACTGGTAGCTAGAAAGGTGCTGAATAACACACCACTGTTTTGGCTACTGCTGAGCATCAAGGCTGTCTGTCAAACATTCCCCCTCATCAGTAGGCTGTGGGGTGGGCAAGATTTAGAAGGGACACAGCCAGGACAGCTGACCCAAACTGACCAAAGGGATATTCTGTACCATCTGGCATCTCAGCAATAAAAGCTAAGAGAAAGGAGGAGTGGGGGCATTTATTATTATATTTGTATTCTAGATCAGCCACTTTGTGCACTGAAGCCCTTCTCTGATAGGAAGTAAGAAATAAATCTAAGGGTCTTTTGCTTCCACATAGCCTTTGTTTTTTCTTTATTAAACTGCCTTTATCTTGACCCATGAATTTTTTCTATCTTCTTTCCCCCATCCTGCTGAGGAAGGGAGGGATAGAGCAGCTTGGTAGGCACCTGGCATCCAGCCATCAGATCTTGACAAACTTCTCCTCCAGTTCATGGTGACCACAGACAGAAAATCTTAATTGCTACACCCTTGACACAGAGACTGTGATTTTTTCCTGTGTGTGTCCTATTCTCATAAGAAAACAAAGCCCTAGCTGCAATAAAAACTCTTAATGGCCTCTGTGATATCAACAACTGCTTATCAGGGTTTGATTTCACATGCTAAACTTCATTGCTTGTACCATGATGATCAGACCAAAATGTTTCTGACGCTTATTTTCTGTACAGCTTCTTGGCAGGACTATACAGTGTCATCCTCACTAAATAATGGGTAAGGATTCAAACCATTTTACCCACCATGATCAGTAATAGCAGTGAAGTCTGTGGCAGAAGTTATAGCAGCAATTGGAGCAACTAGAGCACTCATTTATCTCATTTGAGAACTCCTCATCTGGAAGCATTGAAAGTCATGAGAAGATCACTGTAAGTCCTCACTCCCCCAAATTCAATCCTTTTCTGGTGTTCAGCTGCCTGACAGACGCAGACCCCTTACAGAATGACCAGCCACAGACCAACTGGACGAGGCTGGTACTTCAAAAGCTTGTGTGGAAGCAGTTTGCAAAAAGGATGGAAATTATTTCACAGGATATTTTAGTACCTGTTCTCCCCAAGTGCAGGCTCATGCAGTGTGTTGCAGAGGGGAAATGGTTCCCCTTTGATTTTTACTAGAAGCCTGATGGCTAATGGTGAAGAAGCAGGCTTCCAAATGCACTGGTAATTTTCACAGCTTTGTTACAAAGCAAGGTTCCCTAGAGTAACATACCATGTGTTGCAGTCCACTTTGATGACATCTCCAGGTTTATAAAAGTGTCCTCCATGAACACATGGGCATTGATCTTTGGGAATACATCCTCCACTGCCATCCAATACCAGCCCATCAGGACACATGCAGCCAGAAGCACATTCTGTGACATACTGTGTATATGAAGACATAACACAAGGCAACTTGTTAATGCATGGAAACTACAGGGAACTAGGAGAAGTGCTAGCTCTGGATGCCAATATTTTGTGTACTCTTTTTTAAGCGTGTAACTGTAAATTAGTGACAATCAAATTACAAGTATTGCAGCTATGTGGGTAGCTATAGCTGCTGTGTTATTGTTAAAGTAGCTGGTCTGTGAACAGCATAATGTGTTACCAGCAGCATTTTTTGAGGATGTGCACATACGTGCACAATCATGTTGTCCCATGTTCCTGCTAGGAGGTGAAGTCCTTACACAATGCATGTCCTGTGTCTTACAACTTTTCTGACACTCTGATCCTGTTGCACCAGGACCTGCAGAACTGCAGTTGAAGTAATACATAGGAGCAGGGCAATCTGTAGAAGGAAGAAAACATTTTAAGAAGGCAATTTAGTGAAAACAATAAGGATGCTATAAAACACAGCATTTCAGAGGGCAGCATATGTATAGCATTTAGTTTCTATTAGCTTTTGCTCCTGCCCATCAGCAGTGTAGGGAGAAGGAAGCAGAGAACTAAGCTTTGAGAAATATCCTCATCTTTTAAAGAATTCATTAAGTCTGGTGACATTTTTACAAAGTCAACTACTATCAATAACCAGCACATTTCAGGGAGAAGGCAAAAACGTGTAAAATACTAAAATGTTACAGAAAGTGAAATAAACACAGAAAAAATTTATAAATACTAGCTAATACCATAATGCCATTATTCAACAAAATCTCACCTTTCACCAGGACAGTCTCCCCAATGCAGTCTAATCTTCCTTGAATGCATTTGCTAAAAAATTCCATAAAATGAAACACATCAGCTCTTTGCATATTTTTCTCTCACTAAAGAGAAAGGCACTACAAAGCTTCACTACACACACAAATACCAAATTCCTATCAAAATGAGTATTTGGCACAGCTCTCAGGTTCACAGATGAACTATCATCCCCAGAAGGAAAATTAAGACACCCAGCTCTTAAATACTCTTCCTTCATCTGCCATCTGTGTGATTTCCCTAAATCAAAATTTTCCTAAGTATCCATTTTCCTCTCCATTGGATGAGATTAATACTTTCTTAAAGGAGACCTATTAAATTACAAAATGAACCTGTGTTTGCAAAAAAGTATCGAATCCTCAGAAAAAAATGTGGGATTTGAGAGAGAAAATATGTAGATATCTAAAGATGCAAATAAATCATTTGAATAAAACAGACTTCCCCTTCTATTTGCATTGCTGTCCTGAACTACTTGAAAATGAGAAAAAAACACAATTTTTTTTCAGTATGATACAAATTATTATGTGATTTTTAGTGTTTCTCTCCCTATTTTCTCTTTCCCTCTCTCTCTTATTAAAAATCTCAATTTAAAAACAGATATTTTTTTTTTCTGGACTATTTTTTTTTTAATAGTCTGCAAGATGTTGTGTTGGAGGTTGTTTCTTACATCGTGTCTTCATTTCAAAGCCAGAAACTCTCCCAAGCCCCCTTACTTCTAAAAAACTTCTTTCCACTGTGTATGGAAATTTTTTACCCAACAATGAACTTTGCATAGATATAGGCTGCAAACATTACTCTACTTAATCTGTTTTCAGGTTCTTGTTTGGTAACAGGAATGTAGGTTCTTAACCTTTGCTGCACTTCCTGCCAGGGAAATATTTGCTTTGGTAGAATCTAGGAGAAGATTGACATTATTCCTTACAGTAGAGAGACACCCTTCAGGGATTAGAGCCCTGATATCCCCCAGGTATGCAGCGTTTGCATCATCAGAGCATCTTACCACATCAGTTTGTCCTCTTGGAAAGAGTTGCCAGGCTGAACAATCTTGCCTTTGTAGTAGCAGGGACAGTCATCTGGAGTTACACACTCTTCCTCATCGTTGAGGTAGGTCCCTTCAGGGCAACCACAACCCTCCATAGGAGTGATCCGAACTTTACACAATGGATCAGGTTCATCCAGCGAGCGGCAAGACTGGTTACAGTATTTCACACTATAGCTGTAAACCATAGTCTCAGGACACTCCTCAGAGGGATCTTTGCAAAAGAAATAAAAGGATGTATGGCCTTTCCTGTGCAATCATCGCTCATGCCGGTGATGCAGCTTTCTGCATATTGGTAGCCACAAACATGCTTTTTTCAAACTGTAAGTCCTTGTCTCCCGTTGGTCTGAGGGAAGTCTGCCCATTACATTATATTGAATACTGAAATACTCAGCAGGGTATATCTTGACTGAATAAAGGAATCATTGCAATTATACAATTGGTACAATTTTTCTATTTTATAGCAAGAACTAAACTAGATAACTTCTGAATCGTAATTGTAGTTAAAAACTAATTTTCTGTAATTTACTAATAATTTCTTTGGCTGCAAATAGCTTAAGAAATGAACATATTTTGTAAGGGGCAAATTTTGACATTAAATGGACAATGCCAAGGAACTTTGCAACCAAAGAAAGTATGTTTGGATTGTCGTAGATGTCTTGAAGAAAACTCGTCCTCTGGCGAAATCAGAAAGAACGGTGTTTAAGACCTCTGGTGGAACAAACAGTTAAATACCAGTATCTAAAGAGGTCAGCTGATCCTGTAAGACCTTTAAAAGCTGGCTAGTTTTCCCAGGCTATGAAGAAACAATGTCTTCATAATTCTACTAAAAAATGTGCAGTAGTGATCCATATGGATGGCAGCAAATTCTGTCAGGAAATATCACCCACATTAAGGTTGTGGTTTTCAAGAAAGCCTGGCATCCAGTTTCCTCTGAAATTCAACAATAAATGGGGATCTACTCATCTTGGGCCTCTTTCTAGGTCAAATCCATAGGTTTAACCCCACAGCTGTTTTCAGATACACACAGATGTACTAGAAGATACAGGAGAGTTGCTCATAAATGTGCTAATCAGCTTTGCAGCAATGTTATCACCATATCAGCAATAGGTTCCATACCTAAGCAAAGCTATGTATGGCTTTCCAGTCCATGACCATAGTACACTTTCTTAGATTAGTTAGCACGTTAAGTTTGTGTACACATTCAAAACCACCACCTTCAAGAACAAAAACCAGTTAGTCTCTTGGTTCTTGGTCTTACCTGAGGCAGACACAATATCCTGTGTATAAACCATGAAAGCCATACTCTCTTACTTTATAGGCATACTATAAAGATGCATCAGTTGGTATTTGTAAATCAAAATAGGCCAAATAAGAAAGATATTAATAAAGATAAGTTTACATCAGATTTACCTGAATGGGTGTCTCAACTGTTAGCTATTAAAGCAACAAAATAATGCATTTATTTTCTCCCTTTAACTTTTTCATAGAGGAAAAACATCACTTTTGGTACAGTGAGATCTGCTATGAGAAAGGTTATTTGATCTTAGTACTTATGATCACAGATTTGTAATCTTAGATTATGTACATCACAGCTGGAGGCATGAGTGCAGAGAACATAAGCATATCAAAACCAGCTTCAAGCTAGCTTGCAAAAGGAGCACCAGACAATCAGTGCTATGACTTAGCAGAGGCTGCTAACTGTGATGGTCTTCTGGGAAACCAATAACTCAAGTAATGGCTCATGCTTCCACTAAAGATTGTGTCATGCACTGTCAACTGTTAGCTAGTAGGGTTTACTTATTTCATACACACCACTGACTTCAATGTAGACATCCCCTCAAGAAACAACCTGTCTTGGAGGCTGCCTGCAGCCCAGCACAGCTGGACACAGCTGCAGGAGCAAGAAAGTCCTTTCCATCCCCTGCAATGGGACAGATCACTGAGGGTGACTGTTCTGGCCCATTTATTCTTTCACTTATGAATAGCGCAACCTTCAATCTTATCATAAGCATGTTCCTGAAAGATTATTTCTTCTTGTAAAGGCCTAAAATGATTGTGCTGATTAAGCCATTAGCATTTTTCCCAAGGTTACTGCAGTGTTTGAGTCAATATTATCTACTGTGCCATGAGTCCACAGATTTCAGTCTAACCCATGCTGCAAACCAGTCTTGCATTGGCAGAAAAAAATGTTAGTAATTCTATATTGACAACAAAGCTTTCAGTGACTGTGTCTAGTACATAAATCTGCATGATTCTAGGATAATTTGCTGTGTATTACACTGTGTACCTCTGAATTCCTCCAGCACGGGTTTATTAAACTGCTGTTACTGTAATCTTAAATGCCTTCTACAAAGCACCATACATTGTTACATTGTTTCTACTAAATATCCCAGCTAGCCTCTAAGTCAAGGCAATTAAATAGATGATATCTGCATGAAAGCTCCATAAAAATAATTGTTGTGGTGTTTCCTATTCAGATATGTTATTAGTCAAGAAACCCATGCATCTCTTTTCATGTTAATATAGGCAAATGTCACTTGAACTAGAAGATTGCCACTGAAAAAATTGAAATGTTGAAGTAAAGATCAGAAACTAGGACTTGTGAGTTTTATTCTCAGCTCTGACACCATCTCACAACAAATTCTGGCAGTGCCATACAAAAAAAAATAAAATAAGTGGACTCTGAATCATGGATTTAGTGGAAATGCCCACAAAACTTTTATTCAATTGTTAAAAAGTCCTAAGCTGAAAAAGCCTTTAAACACTTCCACAGTCTCAGATATCACCAATACATACTTATTAAAAACCATGACTATTTTACATGGAAAAATGTAGCTAATGAGAGTGATGGCATTTGCATGGGCAATGTCTGAGACAAGAGGGCTGGGATGAAATTCAAAAAAGGCATCAGAATTAGAATACATGGGAAAGCCTATGATGTGTTCAAAACTAACCTAATAACAACTTCTTGTTATTATATAGATCTTACACTCTTTTGCTTCTCTGAGTGCTGAATTCACCTAATATTTACACAAGGAACATACATCATAAGAGGATGAAGTGGACATGAACTGATTTTGACAGGCAGTTTTTTATAGAATGCATGCATATTCTGTTTTTCAAAGACCCCCTTGCTTCATGACTGAGTACAAAAGATATTGACTGCCACAGACAGGGCTCTCTGAAGCTCTTCCCCTATATCCCTACCATAGGTATTTTAGGATGCATACCACAGATGCCCTGCCTCCAGCCCTTCAGGGTTACGCCTGCTGAAGCACAGTCTCTGGAGTAGGTAGAGAGCACGCTACACAGAGCGACTTCACTCTTCTCAGAATTACAGGTGTCATACATACATTTCTAGGGGACAGAAAAGGACATGGGTGCTATTAAGCCCAGCTCACAGAAGAAACAAGGAAACATAGAATCATATAGCAATTCAAAAAGTAATGACTCAGTATTTTTTTTAAAAAGTATTATTACCGATGAAACTTAATTTGTAATATCTCTAAAAGAAAACACATGCTAATGAAATACTACCCAAACTTGGGAAATAGGAAATCAATTGCATTTGTTTAATGCTATATCAAACACTCACAAATAGATGAATAATAAGAATGATAAGGATCCTTACAGTTAATTGAAGAACTAAGAAATGTTTCTATCAGCCTCCCATGAGGATATACAATCTAGGACATGTTGAAATATGTCATCTGAAAATATACAGGACTGAAAATACTGCAGAGCAATGGCTGGCACTTGTGTACCCACCTAGTATGCAGGTAAGATACAGGCAATTAAATGACACATACATAGCAGAAGATGGTTTAATAGAGAACCATTTGTAATGACATAAAAAGAAATAGTTAGGGAAGTATAAAGAGGATTTAAAGGCCAAGTTCTTTTAATTGGGTGGCTGGACAGAACAACTCTGATACAGCCAGTCACTTGAGAGCAGTAAGGTCATACTGCATAGATGGTGATATATGTTGCCATTACCGATCTCATAGAAAATGTTTTCACAAGTCATGGTTTCAGCAGAAGTAACAGACATATCCATAGGAAATTGGTTATTACTTTTCCTTAATTGAAAATTGCAAATTCTTTACTCAAGCAGACATTTTCTGCGGGAAACCTGGGAGAGGTAAAGCATAAGCCATATGTTTAAAGGTACCTGAACACATTAATTTTTAGGCAAAATTTCATGTTCAGGTATTTTCTCAGTAAATTGTATCACCCTACATGAATCTTCTGCATTTTACAGAAATCTCTTTACTGTTCACATAAATATGGTAACTCTCTAGCTCAGCCAACTTCCTCAACAGCTGCAACACCAAGAGTACTTATGGGCAGCTTCTTGCATTCTATATATGAGGAGACTAACATAATTCCAAAGTAATAAATGGGATATAAATTGTGTAAATATGGGATATAGTCTCCCCTTAGAGGTGAATTTTAAACAACACCAGAAGAAATCCATGAGGTTGAAAAAGCCCTCAGTTCAGTTGCACACAGAAACACTGATTTGGTTTTTCAATGAGTGAACAGTTTTCAAAAACAATAAATTCATTTTTTCCTATTTTCCTTCTGGATCACGCAACAGAACTGTCAGTGATGGCACTCACATTGTATTTTCAAGGCTGTTTTCAAGGTTATAAAGGCCTATTGTGTCTTACATAAACTCTTATTTTGTAATTTCTCTCATCAGCATAAGTGAACTTCTTTGGAAACAGGCATTAATGTAATCTATTTCACTTCCCTAGGCCAAACTGCCTTCATGGCAGATCAGTCTCTGGACTAGATTAAACCACCCATTTAGACCAGTGCCTTACCTTGATGTATACTGAAGGCTCTACAACAGAATGGCAGGCAGCAAACACACTGCTTGTATTAGACAGAAGAGAGCACCATTGTTGGGCAAATTTTTCTGAAGTGGGAAAAAACACCATTATCTGTAGTCACTTTAACCACATTACTATTTGATTCAATATTCTTATCAGGTTTCACACAGAACTAGAATGTCCTGAAATGTTCAGATAATGCTGTAAAAAAACACAAGGAGTTAAAATATCAAGGCAACAAGCACAGCTGGATGGTCATCAGCCATCTCCATAAATGAAAGATTTCACCTTCCAAGTATTACAATTATTACTGTGGCTGGGTTAGCAGAACATCAGCAAAACCTCCCCATTTTCATTGTTTTCCATCAAACTTTGCTAATTCTTTCCATTCAGGCAATTCTTTATAGTCAAACAACATCAAGAATGTAATGATCAGTGAGCTGTATGCCTATGAGCTGCAGCTTTAATTACATATGGCAATACCTAGGACAGTACAAACTGAATACTGTATGTAGCCAAACCCTGTCAAAGTAGGAAACCAGATGGGCACCCATTGTACAGTAAAGGACAATGCTTGCTGAAGTCAGTACTGCTGATAACTCATTCTTTTTGACTTCAGCACAGCTGTAACAACTGAGATTGGATTAAGATCTTGCCCTAATATTGATAACCAAGTATGCTCTTCCTTAAACCTATATTGTTGTTATTGATGCTGCATGTGCTTTTCGGGTCATCAGTGTTGGCCCTCTCTCCAGCAGTGCAGTCGTTTTTTTTTAAAGCGAAGCTGTCACCTCAAAGACCAATGTGTTCTCTATTAATATACTCAAAGGCAGTGGCTTTTGATGTTTATGAGATTTCTAAGGCTTTTCTGGTTACCTGCCATAGGAAAATTATTTAGCACTGATAATCCAGGCATGAAAAGCCTGCTACCTTTATCCACGCTGTTTGAACAAGGATCTTCAAAGCTGTCCTCAACATCAGCACAGCTGGCTCTAGTTTTCCATGAGTTACCAAAAGCAGAAGCTGAATCTTCTACAGCTCCAGTGACTGTTCTGAAGTCATCAGTCTGGATGTTATTGAAATTGCCACAAAGACCTCGTGTGGGTAATGGCAGGGGAAAAAAAAAAAAGGCCAAAGAAGAAAGAAAATTACTACTGGAAAAAGGAATGGCTCCTATATGAACGTTCTTAATCCTTCTCCTGAGAGAAGCCCATTTTCTTTCACAGACTTCCTGATAGTCCCACAAATCAGCCAGCACCCTGTCTTTAGAGTATAATTACTATTTTTCTGCATTACATTTGCACTTAGTGTTAGCACAAAGATGGAAGCTGCTTAAATGTGCTCCCATAAACACTGGCTGACAAGGTGCCTTCATCAAGGGCTTACAAGATAAAGAAATCACAAAAGTAAACCAAAACAGGTAGGAGAGACAGGACGAAATCCTATCACACAGGTAGGAAACAGAAGCACAAAGAGCTTAAATTATGTAAACAGGAGATTAGTGGCAAAACCAAGTACACAATGTGCATCTCAAGTTTCTGAGAAAGGTCTGCTTTTACAAATAGGGTCTAAAACACCTGCACACACTAAACATCACAGAGTTATCTAATTTTCTTCAGTAAATAGAAGGGGTTAGCCAACATTTTGTTTCAAGAAGGCTAAAGGTCTAACCAGGGGTTCTAACATATCAAAATCAATATAAAATCAAATCATTTGTTCACCTCAAGTGATAAAAAAGCAGCTATAACTCAGTTTAAGGGCTAACTGGAAGAGCATGATCTTTCCTACCAGATGTGCGATTCTGAAAAGAATGATCGACTGTTATGGAGAGCTGCATTACAGGTTTCATTTGCACTTGAATTTGTACTCCAGTTGAGCTCAAGATTTCGATGAAAAATGTAGAGGGTCTGAAGATAGTGATGCCATCTAAAGAGGAGAAAAAAGAAAAAGAAAATGAAATATGTGCAATTGCAAATCTTTATGAAGCTGAGTAAACAGGAACTGCCATCTACCAATGCATCCAGTGTAACACAGGAATTCCCAGGGAGTCCCAGACCTAGCAGCCACTCAGGTTAAATGACCTAACAATGAGCAGGATCATATTATTTTCAGAAAAAGGAGGAGCAATCACTCTGTAAATAAATGTAGGCTACTCTGGGGAAGGTGTGAGAAGGACATGTACCTTTGTTTACTGGCAGCTTCACAATGAAATTGTTCATGTAGATATTTCCACAGGAACATATTTTTATTGTCTGCATGGAAAAAGAAAAGAAAAAGCCCACAGTAATGAATGAATATGACATGAGACAGACAACAGCAACCTGACAAGCTTCATTAAGCATTAAGAATTAGTTTTTTTAAAACATGGTCAATGTAACACAGTGTCTGGATAACCTACAATAACAAAGAGCAAATCTGGCGATAATAAAAAATGAAAAACCCTTTCTATAAGCAGCAGTTTTGACTGAGCTCTCTCACATATCATGTTACATGTAGGGTTCGATATACCTCATTGAAAAGGTAACATACATAAAATGAGAGCTATCTGATTCAAACTCCCTCTGTAGTCAATGGAGGAAAACAGGTGCCTCCGGAACATCTCATACCTTAGGTGAGCTGACATATCCTTTGGAGATCCCCATCTTTCTTTAGTGATTATAGAAGGAGGTTAGAATGTTTGATCTCCTAACATGGTTGGGACTGTACCAGTTAAATATCAGGTGGACAGGATGAATCTGTGTAACTTTAGAATGCATAAATACCACCCCTAACTCGTCTTCCACTGAATTCAGTGTGAATCATGGCATAATCTTCAGTAGGAGAAGCCTTTGGCCTCAGTTTGGAAAATTCTGCTACTTCACTCATTTCAGCAGGAAAAACCTCTGGACTCAGAAAAGAAATTTCATTTTTTCTTGTAGAAATTTCTATCTTTCTTTCAAAAAGAAACAAGTGAAAATCTGTGAAGTCATGAAAAGAGAGGGAAAACTGACAAGGATTTTTCGACATTTACCTCTAAAGAAATGGAAAAGCCAGAATACAAAAGGACTGGAAAAGAAATAACTCTCATAGAACAAAACTAATAAACACATGCACTGCATCACCTGCTGATATTAATCTTGCAGTTTCGGGATTGCAACAGATCAAAATGAGTCCACAGAGTTAGAGAAATCCCATCTTTGAATCTAAATAGAAGTGACATATTAGGTACCACTAACTAAAGCAAGTTACTTACAGTTCTTCCCAGAGTGACTAATACATTCTTTAAGCAAGTCATTGTCTTTGATGTCCCACACTGGATAATCTCTCCAATCACCACAAATGTATCACCAGTATTCTGAAGAGAGGTGAGAAAGAGGATGTATAGACATTGTTAGCATGCTACAGGAAAGGAGCCAGAAGAGAAAAAGATATCTCTGGAAGGCTAAAATGCAATAACAAAAGAACTTGGGCACTTAATAACTAAATGCAAACTGCTTTATTTCATTGCCAAATTCAGTAATGTTCACTGCCTTTCCTTTGCACTGTTTCCTTGCTATCAGCCTATGTGGATCACATATTTGCAGACAGTTATGTGGAATTGAATCCTTCTGCAGAAATTTTTGCTCATCTACTTCCTTTCACTTGCAATCCATTGCAAATGGGAAAATTTATGCGGTTTAAGACTGAGCATGTGTTAAAGAGCTTTGCTGGATTTGTGCCACTTAATTAAACTAAGTTATATAAAGCTTCATCACAACTTGATGCCTCATGCTACTCATGAGATTTAGGAGTCAAACGGGAGTTTGTTCATACCTTAGCTAAGACATAATGACAGTTGCCATGAAAATTGAATCTCTTATTATCAAATGTTGTTATGTGGAATCCTCCATCTATATTGCAAATTCCAGAACAGGGCAGAGAGATGCAGCTCCAGTGGCCTCCTTTGCAGGTACTGTACAAAACCGAAAAAGGCATAGTTAAAATAAACATAACTTTAGAGGAGCAAAGATACATCTGTATCTGAATCCTCACAGATGAAAATTCTTTGTCTTTCTACCTTGCTATTTGGCTGCTTATTAAATCCTTGTGGGAGGAAGACTTTATATTTGGCCCTTAAAGTGTGAAAGTTGAATGCCTCTTAATGAGAGTTAACTGCACTGTGCTTCAAACTAGCTCCTTCAGAGAACCACTGAGTTGAGTAAACAAGAAACGTTTTTTAGGGCCTAAATTGTTTATTTGGCTCTTTAAAGACAGAATTAACCTCTTCAAGCGGGATCTTGCAACATTTTATGCTACTGATGCAACATTTCAGCAAATGATTGTGGAAGACCTGAGATAATGAGTGGTTACAATTCTTAGAGCTGTGCACACAAGAGGAGAACAGCCTGGCCATAGCCTAGCTCATGTTTTGTGAGGAATAAGTGAGGATGTGGCTAGATGGGAACCACTGAGGGCCCATCAAATTCAGTTCCTCAAATTTGCAGCTTTCAAGGAGTATTTCCTCAAATTCCAGGAAATACTCGACCCAAAGGGGCTTGCAGAACATCTGGCTTACTCTACCATGTAACACAGCATATTTCAATCCTCACTACAGTAAAAGTTAGGCCTACGGTCAAGAAATGATGTGGTGTCACAGGAGCTCAAATAAAGCAAATGACTCAAATGACTGCTCATTTATTAGATGGATACCTACTAAGAAATAAAACTGTTTTAAGAACAATATACCTGGGGCCTGATCACCTTTCACTAGTGTAGAGTGGATACAGGTTCCAGCTGCAGATTTTTTTCTAAATCAAGTAATTCTTAAGGATCAGGACATTTTAGATTGGAGATTAGGAAAAATTTCTTCACAGAGAGGGTGACTGGGTATTGGAACAGGAAAGTGGTGAAACACTGCCCCTAGAAGTGTTTGAAAACCATGTAGATGAGGCCCTCAGTGATGTGGTTTTGTGGTGGTCTTGACAGTCCTGGGGAAATGGTGGGACTTGATAATCTTAAAGGCCTTTTCCTACCTAGTTTATTCTATGATTCTGTAATTGAGCTCCAGGCCTTCAAACATTCTTTTGTAGACCTAGAGGAGGTTGGAAATGTAACTCATTAACATCATATGACACCTTGCCACATTTTAGTGGCCAATGCCTCTGAACTAACCAGAGAAGAGTCTCAGCTTTCCACATTCTGAAATCTTGAGCTCAGGTTTTACTAGCAGTTCCAGGTGAGGGTGGTAGCTATGTGTGGTTGAGGTCTACTTGTAAGTTTTCCTGTACTGTTGAAATTTAGACTCAGAGTTTGCATTATTATTTAAGACAAATGGTAGAAAACGGGGAGGGGAAAGGAGAAAAGAACATAATGAAACCTATCAAAGCTCTGAAACAAATGCCTCTGCTTTGTTAGTGCAAAAAAATTCATAACAGTACCAGTTTTGGCAGGGAGTGGAGTAGGTCCCTCTGGATGGATAGACTTTGCCTTGAAACATGCAGGGGCAGCTGTCTCTGGGGATGCATTTTTTGCCACCAAGGTCATCAAGGACAGTTCCTGTTCAGATACATTGGCTAGTTAATAGTCCTTTGGTGAGTTGGGGAAATAACATCAAGGAAGATTAGAGTAAGGAAAAAACTCTTGAATATTCAGCATTTCTATAAATTAATGGGGTATGTTTTAAGGAAAACCAGGCCATTTCAGGCGGTAGGGGATGGGAAATATTTTTTTAATTAAAAGAAAGCAAAGCAAAACCCAAAGAATATCTTTGCATGTTACTAGAATTTGTCACTGTGAGTAGGATTATAAAGTGTCAGACTGCAAGGATGTGAGCCAGTTTCCATCCTTTTCTAATAGTGAATGTAACAGAGATCAGACCATCATCTTAGCCTCTGCTTCATGTGCAAATGTATACATACACACAGCTAGCTGTGCATTTATATCACGACTTAAGCTACAGCAATATCTAGCCTTTTAACAGGGAAGCGCGTCACCTGACTTCGCCTGCATTCTTACTGTCTAGAGACCACCTCTCCTCTTTCCACATCCGTACCATTTTTTTATGTCTAGTCCTTAGAAATCTTTCCCTCCCCTTCTGCAGTGGCAGGATATTGAATCTTTAGAGATCTGTTTCTTTCAAGAAGAAAGTTGTTAAATTATGCTAGAAGAAACAGTTTATTCATTGGGTTTAGTATAAAATGTTAATGAAAAAAAATGCCACTAACTGAAAGGGAACAACCTCCCTCTTTTTTTTTCCTTGATATGTGTGACACATTGTAAATGGTAAACTGCCTTACCAGGAGGACAGAAACAGCCATCTGTACATGGGGCTTTACAAATCTTGCTCCTTTCTGGGTCAGCACATGTGTCAGCACAGGAGTTTCCACATTCCATGTACTCCATGTTGTTTGGGCATTCCTGATCTGCAAGACAAAATGAAAACTGGCATATGTTAATGGTGCATTTATAAGAGTTCTCATATCAATGTCTCACTCCCCAATCCTTTCTTCCTCCTTTACCCCATAGCTTGTTTTTTAAAATTTCCAGATGTGTCATGTTCTTTTAACCCCTAAAAGAATTTTTTACGGTTACTTTTGAACAAAACAGTACTGCTGGGAAATATGAGTTATTTTACATTATTTTACTTGCTCAAGGTTGGCTGGGCTGAAGTCATGATGCCAGCAAAGGGCACTGGAATAATTTATGAAGTCATAATAGCTTATTTTTGCCTGAAGCGTAAGTCATTCTGGCATTAATTTTCTACCCCAATCCACACCAGCAGTTTGGAAGAACTACCTGTAGACTTCCTCTGGATTTGCAGTGTTTTTCTGCTAAGTAGCTGTGAATATTGAATATGAAAGCACAGGATAAGCTACAGACAAACACATTAGACTTCTCAGTGACTTCTGAATAGGTGTCAACATTTAAAAGAATGCTATTCATGAGTTAACTGTGCATGGGAAAATTCAAATAACTGGAGAAAATGTAGCCATAAGGAGGAGGGGGACAATAGTAAGATATAATTCTAATTTTAGGAGCAAATTCAAGTTAAATTTATAGAAGCTTTTCTATTAACAACATCTCTGTGAAAGTACTTTTGCAGATTGATTCACAGTAGCTAAAATAGCTCTTAGCTTTGTTCTGCTGTGATCAGAATATATGTTTATATATATAACCTGAAAGAAATCTCCAGAGCAGCAGTTACTTACAGCAAAGTTCTTTGGTTCTCCACTCCCCAGGGTCTCCTTTCCTGAGGACACAGTCTCGAGAGTACTGGTTTAAAGTGCTGCATATGCAGCTGGAAACCAAGTCAAAGTGAGAAGAATTGACTGCACAGTGGCACATATCCTCAGTGCAGGTCTCTACATATTCATCAAAAGCAACAACTTTGGGGCAGTTTCCAAAATGAGACATAAGCTTCTTGCATCTTTTTCTCTGTAAAATGAAAAGAAGAAAAAGAAAAGCAATTCTTGACATTTACCAACTTTCAGGGTCATGGATGTTCATCCCAATTTTTGGTGACATGATTCCAGGGTCACAGGATAATTCAGACTGGATGGGACCTTGGGGAACTATACAGCCTTTGCCATGACTTCCTTTTTCTTGGACTGGAATCTGTCATTTATCTGTGTGCTTTCCCACTATCTATTTCCTTGTATATATATATATCCTATATATTTCCTTATGTCCTATCATAATAGGATATTCTTTCTGCTATAAGACCAACATTTTTCTCAGATTCATGAGTAGGCTGCTGAAAAATTCAGGTCAGTGCATACTCTGTAACTAACATTTGTTTGAACAGTCTCTTCAGCGCTGTAGTTCAGGAGCATTTATACTTCTTGGCCACACATACTTACATATTTACTGCATTTGTTGTCTTCCCTCCTAGGATGTCTTCCAGTGTGGTCATCCGGACTCACATCAGCACACTTTCCTGATGGATCCTCTATTTTGTAGAAATTCCCAAACTGTCTTGGATGCATTTTATAACCTGCAAAATCCCCAAATGTATCTGAATATCTGCCTGCAATTCTTTAGATCATTTAATGTGCTGTAAAAACGCTCCTAATCTTCGCGCTCTAAGGCAGTATACTCTTCACCAAATGCCCAGATTTAACCTCAGCATCCATATTACAGAAGATGACAAGCTGGTATGACTCCTGTTGAGCTACAGCCAGGAATCTGGCACACTTGTATCAAGGCCTGCCATCAGCCTGGGCATTTATAACCAATCACATGAGACTCTTGACCTTTCTGTTGTACTTCGTCACTTCGAAATACTCGTATTCATTATGGGTGTATTTGATCTTACAGAGTTTTACATTTGCATGTGTAATGATCATATATTTTAGTTTGCCTTCTACTACCACAATCTAGTACAGCTGTAGGTGCAAATGCTTGTAATCATCTGAAAACCTTTATTTATATGTTAGAAAAGATGGGAAGTGGGAGCAGGGGGAAGACAGGCACACAACACATGTATGGGACCATTATACTAGCTTGAGGTGAGCATTTTCCCAAAGCATTACAAGACACTTTATCCTGGATTTAAGAAATGTTTCTAAGAAAGTCTTAAACTTATATATATTATGAAGAGTATGCATAAATTACTATTCTTTGATTTTTATCTTTTTTTAAGGTTTAATAGACAGATTTCTGCCCAAGTCTATGCCCTTACACTGGGTCAGTCCCTTAGTTAAGTGCAGGCCTGAGAAAATGACTTCCACAAAAGTGTTGTTTTGAGGTGCTTTGCCACTAACTTTTGTGGAAACAGAAATCCTTGGAGTCATGTAGTTTGCCAAGGATCTCAACTCACATTAAAGAATATGAAGAATAAAGTTCCAAGAAGAGATGCTCCATGGAGAAACAGGATTTTTTTCCTGATATTTCTTTTTTACCCTCAAGATAAAGGATTCTGAAAGTGAGAATAAGTTTTGGAACTTTATGTGCAGTAAATCTTGGTCTGGGCAGGCGGAATGACTGCTGCCTTCTTAGTGCAGGCAGAAGGATGTATGCAGAGTATAAGGGGACATAGGCTGCCACCTGCTCCCCAGGCATGGGAACCTGTTATTTGTGTAACCAGACACACAAAAGAACAGCCTGCTTTTCTTAGGGCAATGCTTCTCAGTAACAAACTGTTCAGACAAACTTAAGCCAGCTTTAGTTTTTGTCTACTATGCTTACAAAGGAGCAGAAACATGGCTAAGAAACATCCAGAAAGCTTAATATGAAATATGACAATGAACCCCCAAAGGTATCACCACAAGTGGTATTTTTAACAAATCTCAGGCTTCTCTCTGAATTGGTGAAGTAGATGAAAATACTTTTCTGATGATTTAAGAAGCCCGAGTATTACATGAAGGTCCAAAGTTATAACTTTGGCTTCAGTCCTGTAGCTAAATATTCCAGGATGCAGCTTTCTTTCCACTCAGGAAAGAATAGGATCAGCTGCAAGACTGTAGCCTCAGCTGCTTGCTGTGCTGGCCTCTTTCCAGTCCAGTGCAATGTCTGAAGGTGTCAATGGATGGCACCACGGCTTCTGCAGACATTCAGTGAAATCCCTCTGCCTCAGTGGTGATGCTTTTGTTTCATTACAGAGGCAAAAATAATCACATTTGATACCCAGCTGTAAAATTATCAAAATAGAAGGACAGAATATGCACCTGTGCCTCATTTGAGACTACAAGTTCCTTAAAGTTTGCTACTGTAAGTGGGAAACCTGGCAATGTTACTGCATGTTAGCAGGCAGTTAATTTGGATCAAAAAGGTTTGAGACTCTTGCAAGTTTGCGAACAGCAGAGGAACTCAGATCATCCCAGAACACCCCTAAAATACATCTCCTGTATAAGGAAATGTTCATGTATTTCAGTGTCTATCAGCATATCTAAAACCCTGCTTAGAGGAAACTGATACCAAGTTTCATGTCAAGTATTAACAGTTCTACCTTATGTGGAATATGCTGTATTCATGACCTACCATCCAAAACCAAATCATTCCTCTCACTGCCATCATAGTTCCCACATAGACCACATATTTTCCCTTTATATGTTTCTTCTAGGTCCAGCTAAAAAACAAAAGAGGAAACACAGAGTTTAAAGGTTTTTTACCACATCTGTAGCACATCTTACAAAGTGGTCCACAAACTGGAAAGCACAGTAGCAGAAATGCTCATTACCAGTTTGTAGCAGTCTCCTTTTCTGTTACAAACCTGCCATAGAACTTACCTGCAGGCAGGATTAATTTAACTGGGAAGATAATCTTCTAGCAACTGTCATTCTAACTGAAGCATGCTGAACACTGCACTGATCCTTGGACCAGTGCCTCCCAATACAGAGACACTAGTATATAGACATGTGGTGCCCCTTGCAAGGTACCACAGCTCCACCCTGGGCAGGTTAGATAACTAACCTGCTGGATGCTGAAAACAGCAGTTTCTCATCAGCTTTTAACCATACCTAAGGCTTTTTCTAGTCCATAGTCTAAATGGAAAATATAGTTTTTCTGGGGGTGGGTCTGTCCAGCATAACTTGTTCTGCCCATGTTCAGGGGAAAAAAAGAGCTAGGTTAGCACATTATTGCCTTGCTGCATGAAACTGTTGCACCTGATCACTCCTACACGCTTGAAGGTGGCACTTTTGCCACTCGGGACCACCAAAAAAGGTGGTGCTTTTAGTGTGTCACCCTAAAGTTGTGCTCACTGTACAGGTGATGCCTGTAATACTTCAGCTGTTAATTTTACAGGGGAAGGGGGGAAGCAAATGTTTCATTAAATTGGAATTTGAATACCACTTGATTGCTTACTGATTTTTTTTTCTTCTCTCTATTCACCTTCTACTCTCTCTGTCTCTGAACTGCAAAACATGACATACAACTGTCATTTATTTACTCAGTCCTGATCATGGAAGATAAGTATTCACACCCAAGAGTATAAATATATTGTTGCAGAAAAGGATATTTTAGGGTGGATATATAGAGGGGAACTCCTGCATAACAAAGCTTTGGAATGAGCGAGGTTGCACAGAGGGGCTGAGCTGGCCACGCAGATTAGTTTCCCACACAAGATGTGCATCAATCAGAGGGTAACTGACAAGTCAGAGCTGGAGGGACCAGCTCTGCTGCCGCCAGAGCCACAGGAAGGAAGCAGATAACTACAGATGTGCTATCTCCAGGGTGAACAGTGGCACTTTTTGCCAAATAAAATGAGTTGGGAACACGTAGGGTTTGTGACTACATGTCGTTTCCCCATGACAATATTACCTAGTTTGATAAGTCCCTATCAGCTTATTGACAAAATGATATAATCTCTTATATCAACATGGTGCCTGCATCCAACTTTGCTTTTCATCATTGATGAGGTTCACCATGAGAAAAACAACTAACTGGCTGTTCATACTAGGAGAGTGTCAGCCCAGTTCCACTTGAGTGTCAGGCCCAGCTTGGAAGTAACTTGAAAGTAAGTACAGGTGTCCTCAATCAGGATGTTCTTCAAGCTGAAGGGCATGTGGATCCTGGAAATTGGAAGAAACAAAACAGATTGCATTGAAAAAGGGTCTGATTAAATCCTCTCAGAGGTATAAGAAGAAAAAGTAGAGACAAAAGTATGTAAATAAGCCATAGGGACATTCTTTTCAATGTCAACCTTCATCCACACACTGCATTCAATTTAGGTGATCACCTTGTCCACTGTGACCTTTTACCACCCTTAATCCATAACAGTGTATTTTGGTCATGAGTGTCAATACTACATTAGTTACTCAACTGATAACAGCACAGCTCTGCTTGTTTGCATGTCCTGAGGACCTAACCCAGAAGGAGCAAGATCACAATACAAGGATACTGCAGGTTGCCATCGTCCCTCCAGGTTTTCATTGACATTCAGGATCCACAGAGGTGTGAAAAGAGTTCTATTCTGTTACTCATGTGCTAACATGACTCAGACTTGCATTACTTTTTCATCTCACCAAGACAATAACCATCTATTTTCCCAGAGCCTGAAAAACTTAGAAAATCAGAAAATGGTTGAAAGATAAGAGACTTATTTCTCCTTTGATTTAGAAGATACATCTGGGCTTTGGTACTATAATTACAACTGAGTGATGCTATTCTATGTTGGGTCATTTCTAGAGGACTGTCAAGAGAAGACAGAGTATGATCTTGCAACTTTCTCTGCAACAAGATTATGAGGGTTTTTCCCAGAGTCAAAGCTTACCTTGGCCCTCTATATCTATAAGCTGTGATCAGGTAAATGCACTTCTCATGCTGGCTGCCCTTAAAATTGTGCTCAACTTTCAGCTACTGTTGCATATGACTCTCCACTTACAGAGTATTTTTAATTTCTGTGTGCAGCTTGTTTTCTGCTTTATTTCAGATTGGAACTAGAGGTGAGGATTTTTACTTCTGAAACTTTTGTCTTTTGTGTAAGAAGATCCCAAGGCAAGCTGTGATCTGCAAAGCAGTGCTATTTTGTAGACTAATCTGTCTGGAAACAGATAACTTTTTCTAAGAGGACCATCTGTTCCTGAACAGCATCACACAACAGTAGGGTTAGTACCACAGAAATAGTGTTCTGAGGAAAAAAAACACCAAATACAAGGTTTCTACAAAATCAAAACCTTCAATAAATGAAATGTTGATTTTATCTCCTTCATTCCGTCTCTCCCAAATCAAAGCAGCATTAAGGAAATCTATGCATTCTGTCTTTATAATGTACATACTGCCTTTTGCTTAACATGTTCATGTTGATCTCTGGGAGATGTAGTTTATGTGCTTCTGGTCTGCTCCTCCACTATGGGGTAGAGTATTTGCAATACCTTATTCAGAGTGCTATGAATATCATACACAGCCATTTGCACTTCTGCAGAATAGGACCCCTTTCTAGACATAAAATCCTTAATGCTAATACATAACATTAAAATTGCTGCACAAGAAAACAATAGTATGGCCTTTACTCACTTGTTCCCATTCACTGTGATGCCCGTCTCCTTCACCTCCAAGATCACTCCATCAATAGTGACAGTGAAGTAGATCAGGAAGCTATTCTTGTTACTGCGCCTGATGTGGATGTTAAAGTCCTGGTAGCTGTCATTGCAGTGCGAAGCGAAGACATATGTGCAGGTTCCAGGAAAAGTGAATTTAACTTGGTCAAATGTATGAAAGTGGAAATTGCCCCAGGTGGCACATTCACTCCTACTGACAGTAGAGACCTGGACTAAAGAAAAAGTCATAAGAGGGAAGCTTAGAAATTCAACCCACATGAGGTGCTTTACCTTTTTTTTTTTTGTTGAAAAACATTAAAGGAGAGATTTTCAAAGGCAAAAATGTGAACTCCTGGAAGATACTAGCATATGGGAAGGAGTTTCATCTCACTGAACTTTTGAAGTCCATGCCAGAGGTGTTTCCAAGGTAAGCAGATGAGCCCAGTCTCCTTTGAAGTTAACAGTGAGAAGCAGAAGAGGTTCAGCTTCCCTACCTTACATATCCACCTAGGAAGAAGATGTTCCAAGATGGCATGTGTTTCCTTCCATTGTCTATAAAGGTTGCTGAGGCGTGCCAGTGCAAATGGCACCCCTCAGCATTTACACTACAGATACATTTACACTGTAAATATCTAAACTGAAGTGAGGGAAATCCCATCCTGGCTGCCTAAATCTCATTTTTACTTTAGAAATACTGCTACTTAACACAGGCAAGATTTTTGTTCAAAGTCTTGAACTGAGTCCCTTCTAGGACATACCATGGGTAGCATGACCCTTCAGCAAAATGGCAGCTGCTGACCTTAGCAGCTTAGGCTGCCACCAGCTTCAACTGTTGGCTTAGAGCTACTTCTTTTTCCTTTCAAACAAAACTCTTATCTTGAGCCTCTGAGTTGCACCTCTGTCAAACATATTGATATATACTTGAAGTGCATATAACACATCACTTCAGAAAGTAGTTTTCATACTGCACAAACTCAGTGTAAGTCACCTTGAATTAAATAAGATGTGCTTGCTACAAAATGCTTTCAGTGTTTATTCTAGGCCCATCTCAAAGAACAACAAATGAAAATGGGCAAATTTCTTGTATTGTTTATGTAGCACGTTTGGGAATTTCAATGTAGCAACATCCATCGCAGATCAAATGAGAAACAGTCATTAATATACTCAGTGAACTCTAAGGTTTCATTAAATATTCCTACCTAAGAACCAGCAAGTGAATAATGAAAAATTCATATCTTGATGTTAGAAATGTACAACACAAACTCCAGTGCCAAGAAATCCTTATAGTAACATCTTTTTAAAAGGACTGGAATTTGTCCTGGGTGTTTTTGGCTCTGAAGTGGCGTAGGGAAAGTCAGCCCTTTTCTACACAAAAATGCAAGGAAATTAAGAAAGTTTGGCTCTTTTTGAAAGCGGAGATTCTAGAATACTTGAGACACAATAACTATCATGTAAATTGTTTGTGTATTAAGCAACTGGGTAAAGTATAAGACATTCAAATCCAAACCAGGAGGTAACAGTCAGCAGACCATAAAAAAAATGATTAATCTTAATGCAGTATTTCATCCTGGTCAATCAAGCCTAGCAGGCATTATGGTAACATACTTCTTCTACAAAGAATATAGGTCAAATGTGTTGAAGAGTGTCACCATTTTATTATGATGCAAACTGCATCCAGCAAGTCTCCTCTTTAAGATTAGTTGCTTGGGACATAAACCAGTTGACAACCTACCTCATAGTGGGGAAAAAGAATAAAGTAAACTACTTAACTGGTTGACATTAAAGATGAAAATGTAAAATGCTAAACAGTATTTGGCGTGCTACAACTCTTACATTAATATGTTACAAGTTTTCATTTGACAACTCTATTTGTCACCTACGGGGAGCAATATTCAAGCAAATAATCTGACAATTAGATTTTTTTCTTACCTATCTGAACTGGTTCTTTGCCGCTGCAACAACTCCAAATTAGGCAAAAGATCCAAAATGACCTCCCCTTTTTTATATCCATCTTGCCATGCAGTGGTGACTTGAAAATCCTTCCAGAGAAGTGTTTTTTTCATGGCTTATAGGCACATATTTATACTCCAGGAATTTGGCATGAGAACAGAACATTGATGGCAGGGTCCCTGAAAGGTGGAGCTTCATTCAATTTTCCTTCAGTGATTCATGTTTAGCACCCAACAACTCCTGTATTTCAGACAAGTATCCAGTTCACTCTTGCTTTATGTGGAGACAGACAGCTATACTTTTATTGCTTATTTCCTCTTATATAGGTCCCACCACTGCTACATTGCTGCTTTTTCTTTATCAACAATAGCTTTTATTTTTCATAACAGCTGATTAGTAACAAGCAATCATAGACCTTGTTCAGAGCTTTTCTCTGGCTTGCACAACAGCACAGTCCCCCAGCTCAAGAAAAAGTGTTGCCTCTGTTAGCTTGATGGTGACTTCTATGTGTTAGAACAAAAAATGTAAGGTCAGGAATAATGTATGGTTTATTTAGAGCAAAAACTTTTGGAAGGAAGGCAAAGTTCTTTAAGAAGTACATACAAAATATCTTACAAAAAAATCCAGAGATTTACTGCTTCAACAGACCAGGAATGATATTGGTTCACAAAATGCAAACTTCTCACCTCTGCACAAATGGGATTTAATACCACCACTTGCACATAAAAGTTAATGCATTCTTTATGCACAGAGAGGTAGTGGTTTCTCCAAACATCACATCATGAGGCAGCAGTGCCCAGCTCCCACCAAACTGTACATCACATTCCTTCACTTCCTAAATGATGCTGCTGCAAAAGGGTCCTTTGGTACTTTCAGAGTGTTTTAATACTCTACGACATGCCCCTAGAAGATCCAGCTGGCTCAGTTACAAGCTGATCTACATTCTATTGTAGGACATTTCTAATATATCCTGTCACAGACGTTTGACGTCAGTAATTTTAGGGTCTCTTTCAGAGATTTATTTTCTCTGTTGGCACAAGCTGACCTAAGATTTCTTCACTTTATCAGTCCTATGGTAGAACTTCTCCTGAGACAGAAGAAGCCTTTCACCTAGTCCCAGCAAATCAAACACAGGTAACAGACATTCCCACACTTTCAACTGTTCCATACCCCTTTGGGAATACACAATGCCAGAATGATTGCCAGTATTGAGTGGGCACAAATACAATTTGATGTAGACTTAGATTTCACTCTTGCTGCAAGTCCTCAGGTCAAGTCTGTCCATGCAGTCACTGGGGGATGTGCAAGCACTTTTATCTGGTTGGCAGACAGTAAGCTGGTCCTTGAGAACTGTGTCCTTCTCACTGCTTTACAAAGCTTTCCAGCATTTACAAAGCTAAGTGTCCTAAAGCTTCTTTCAGCTGTTCTCCCTACATAATTATGAGCCACTTACTAAGTGGCTTGCAGAATTGTAGGTGTGAATGTCTGCCACATGATTTGCTGCTGCTATTGCTTTTAAGAAAATCTTGCTGTAGTAGGTGAGAGCATTGTGCAGTACATGAAACATGAGTTCATGTTACCCCTTTCCCACTGTCCGTGTCCCATTAATTCCATTGTCAGTAGCACTTCAGGCAGGGCACTACTGGAAGGTAAAGTCTGTTCTTGAAGCCCTGCCATTTTGGCTGGAATACAGAACCAACAGAATACAGATTTACGGAACTGCTGATGGAAGTAATATGCTTCTGCTGTTTTTCCTTTTTATCACAATGCATCTTTCCTGCTGATTCCCATCAAATAGTTACAAGAAGAACATCTGGTAGATAAACTGAACCAGAAGAATATGGCATTATAGGTATAAGGATAACCTGAAACTGTATACACTGCATTAGTAACATGCTAATTCAGCAGATACTCCAATTCAGCAGATAGTAACTTTCAAGATGAGTTCCTGTTCAAGCCACAGAGCAGTGTTAATGTCAGGTGTGGGGAAGGGCCATGAAGCCCAGGAGAAAAAGCACATTGATCGGTAGACCACAGACACTGGCAAAAGAGCTCAGTTGAGGATAAAGATGGAAAGCAGAAACCTATTAATTTTCACAAATTAGTATTTCCCAAATCAGTTTCTCAAATCACCCAAATATGGTGATCGGTAACAGGCTGCAGAAAAGCAGGGAATGGATCTCTGTTGTTAATTGTTGATTAAAATACATGAAGAATGCCTTCAGTATTTTAGAGCTTAATTGAGGATAAATTTGGAAAGCTGAAACATACTAACCTTTCTAAATCAATGCTAATGTCAAAATGCAAATACAGAACTCTGCTGTGTCAGAATCCACTTTTTAGTCATGATTATCTTTCTTTCCCATTCCCACCTGGGCAATCACGGCACTTCTTTCATTCATATTGGTACAAAAGCAGAAAGAAGAAAGGGACTCTAGGAGTATGATTCCTGACTCTAGGAAAAAAAAAAATAAAAATCCTTTTATTCCCAATGGGCAGAACAAAAGCAGCAGAAACTACATATGAACTGCTTGTGAAAGACAGCCTTCAGGTTGTAGTCCATAGATGAAAAACACATGATGAGGCTGACCACTGCAGCTTCCAGCACTTCATCTTCTATGTGTTGGGTGGTGCAAGGGCATGGCAGGGTGGTCAGGAGTGATGAGCTGAGGCATAATTTTCCCCTGCAAGCCCTGCTTAGCAGTTAGGGGCTTAGGAAGAACATGAACAACATACGTTGAAACTGTGTCCACAGAACAGACAAAATAAAACAATTCACTCTATCACCATCCGCTTATGCTTTACTTAGCAGAGAAATGAATACCAGTTATCTGGGATCCTCCCCTGAGAAAAGAAAGAGCACATCTCTTGCTACTCAGAGGAAAAGGAAACCAAATCCTCATGCTCTATACCTAGCCATTTTCTTACCTCTGCTTGTCTGCTCTGCCATTTTTGCCATTCCTTTGCCATTTCTTGGAGAACAGGATTCCTGTCAGTGACTAACCAAAGCTGCTGCCTCTGGCTTCTCCACAGAAAGTGCTGCCTATATTCCTTAGAAATCACTGGTTGCTTCAATCTCCTGCAATGATTTCAGGGCTACTGACAGTATATTTGCATTCAAGTAAAATTTTTATGTTAAAGTGCGGCAACACTCAGGTTTTCAGAAGTACATGGAAGCTTTTCAGAAAGAAATTCAGACTGACAGGGAGTTTGTGGATATGTTGATCACTTACTACTGAATCATTGCTATTACAGGCACGCTACTTATAACTATTGCTCCTGCAGTGACATACCAGGATTAATAACTCTTCCTTTTATAGGGCCCTGCGGCATAAGAGACCTTCACACTGCTGCAGCTATACTAGCAATAAGAACAATTCTTCTTAACCTCCTTGCAGCACATTTCATGGATCATTTGCCATTAAAGGGTATGTGATTTTAGTAAATACAATAGGTAAATATTAACTCAGCTTCTTTATCGCCACTGACTTACTGGAGATAAATCATCATGAAGCTAATGTAATACCCCAGTGACTCACGACTTGTTTTTTCATACAAACCTGGTAAAGAAGCACTGAAATTAGGGGCATCCAGTGGATTAATGCCATTTATAGCCAGCTACTGTACTGAGGCCTGGAAGTTGTATTTTTCTCATACTCCTCTGTCAAAAGGGGATCCCATACTGTGAAGTGTTAGGGCTAGTAAGATTTTTATCTGATAGCCTTAACATCACCCTAGGCCAGTCGAAGGTGGGATTCAGTTTGGAAATCCTCTAATACTCCAGTTCAATTCAGACAAAGCTGGTATTGCTTCTTAAAATATGAATCCATTATAAAGTGATGTTTTACAAGATAATAACTGCCTAGAAAATAACTCTAAAGAAATGCTTCATTAACAAGGCAATGTTAGCTAGAAAAGCAATTAATTTGAATTTGGTGTCAAACCCTCTTGGGCCAATAATCCACATTCAAAATTGCCAGGAGAACAGCATGGATTATATTTTTATCCTTGGTATAATCCTATAAAATTTAGGAAAATTGTATCACAGATTTATTTGAGACATCCGATTTGCATCCATCACACAGTTAATTAAAATACATCAAGAATGCATTCAGTATTTTAATTTTGATAGGAGCTGGTTGGGTGTTTTCTTGCAGTTTTTAGAATGAACACAAAGCTCCTCAAACTCTCATCTTGACATAGGATTCCTTGACTTTTCGTGAACTAATCAAGGGCATTAGTTGCTCATGCTCATAAGGAATCAGTTCAGTTGCTGTTTTTTGATTTGGTTTTACGGTTGGCTTTTTTTGTTTGTTTTTTTTTTTTTTTTTAAGAAGATGTAAGTCTTTCAAAATCCATACACAAGGAGTAATGACACGGCTGATTGGTGTTTATGCACACAGGTCTCATTGACCTCATGGCACTTCCTCACGTAAGAAAGACTCCCTGCATAGAAAGCCA
Organism: Psilopsiagon aymara; assembly: GCA_024733675.1. Taxonomy (NCBI): domain Eukaryota; kingdom Metazoa; phylum Chordata; class Aves; order Psittaciformes; family Psittacidae; genus Psilopsiagon; species Psilopsiagon aymara. The sequence goes on along the minus strand of JANRGW010040291.1, from coordinate 44,737 downwards.
TCTCATCAGGAGGCTGGGCCCTGGAGCTTTTTCTGCTTGAAAGATTTTTCTTTAAACCTTCCTGGTGAAACATGTGGAGTAGTAGAACAAAGGGAACACAAGGTCCCATTTGGGAAAGGGTATAATAAACATTCTGCTTTAAGAATTAGAGTTTTATGGGTTTCAGGCTAGAACAGATTCCATCCCTTTTTTTGAAAGCAGTTTCTTATTTCATGAATGCCAAGACAATTCAGAATAGGCCACTGCATACTTAATACTGAAGCCTGTATAACCCTGAAATTACATGAAATTACATACCCAGTAATTATGTTCTCCATGACTGAAAGTTACTGCAAGCCAAAAGAAAAGCAGAGAGATGGGGCAGAAAACAGGCGGAGGTGAAAAGCTAAGCAACCTTGGCCTGTTTGGTCAAGAAAAATGAGCATGCAGCTCCAATGGATGCTGCAAAGTGCAAGAAGTGCTTACTACCTTAACCCAAAGGGACAGGCTATTCAAATTTCACTGCTGTGCCAGGTCACGGGCACTGTGTAAAGCTATGTTCATACCTTGATCACAGTTCCTGTTGCCTTTTGTAACTGCTTAAAAGAGAGCTGCATAAAGCAAAGGTGTTCCTTCTCAGCCCAGCTCTGCCATATTTTCTATTTGATTTCTGCCAAATAAAGTAGTTTTAGGTATGTTGCTTCACTTAGTGTTGAAGGTTTCTTCTTCTCCTTACTCCCCTCATGCATACTAATCTTTGCATGATTTGAAAATTTGTCATGCTACTCTTATCATTAGGTCAGACTGAGATTAACAGACTTAGTATGTTTTTCATTGCTCTAAAGACAAGTTTGTGACAGGAATTCAAGCATTTTACATACAAATGCTGAAAAACTGAAACATTAAGGAAGTCCAGTTTGATCATAAGAGATAATAAAAGGATGATGCTGAAAAAAACTTACAGGATTTTCTGCATTAGCAATGGAAATACAGCTTAAGTAGCCTGGTTGGAAGTTAGTCTGGAAGGCTGCCAGTTAAGGCACAGTTGTTTGCGGCAGCCTGAAAATACTGAGTTAATTTAGGAAATGTGGCTTAGGAAGAGGGCTGCTTAACTTGAAGAACTTATTCTGACTATCTCTCAAAGCTTCTGCTAGGACATGAAATTTCAGGAATTTTATGTCAGTGTTACAGTTCTTTAGATGTATTTCAGTTTTTGTTGGACCTAAAGTTCACAAGAATTTTCTTCCTATGATCTTAGAGTCTGAAAGTCTGTTTCTTCCTCTTTTCTCAATATCTGAGTTTGCCTTGCTATAGAAGTTCAAACAGTTTATAACATGCACAGTAACTACAAGCTTATTTACTTAGGGCTTTGCCTTTCCTGAAGTCCTTTCACTGGGGCTTATGTGCAGAGTTGCATGTGCTTAGGTCAGTGATGTGTGGTTTAGCAAAGTACAGTACAACAGCAAACACTGAAAATTTTATCTTACCCTTCCTCTCCTACAGTACAAAATAATACTAATATTATAGTTGCAACACTAATCAAGGTAGTTATTAGATCAGAAATTCCTACCCTGTATTATTTTGGGCAGGGTCCTTCTTTGTTTGCATGTGGCTTTTTTCCTACTCTGAATTCCATCTCCTCCCCTCAAATAGTAGCAGTGATTTTACCGTACTGGTAGCAAGCATTTGCCTCTCTGCCAGTGCTCTTAAAACACTTGTCCGGTAATGGCAAACCTTCTAACTCCTTTTTAACTTCAGTTGAAGGTTCTCACTATGTCACTGTAGCACCGTATGAACAACACTGAGTTTCCAGTGCATCTTCAAGTAATTAGGAATAAATTGTCTGAGTTTCAAGCTACCTTGGAGAAGGCTGCAGTGCTCTTTTGTGGCAACAGCACCCTCCCTGAGCTGCACCCAACACACTCAGGTTTGCTCCAGCATTTGGCAGTGGTCTCCTACAGCTAGCTCTATACTGCGAGGAGCTTCCTGTAAGCCTGCAGCTGCCTAGAAAGCATTTGCTTGAGCTTCCAGCTACCTTGGAGGAGCCTGAACCTGAGTCAAGGACTCAAAATTACAACTGCTGGCAACCAATGCAATAATCATGCTACAGGTGAATACCAGCTCCAGCCTGTACTTGGGAATTTCAGCCTGTTGGTATCTGCCCTTTTTTACCTTAGGGAGAATATCAATAAGGCCGTGATTTTTTTTGGCTTGCTTTGTTCACCACGATGCCCAAGCAGGTTCAAGTACTTCGTTGGGGGCCTCAGGGACATGTTCACACCCCATGCTTCAAGAAACTATGCTCATCTCTTCCTTAGGGACAATGTAACAAAGTGAGGCCAAATCAAGCAGCTCTTGGAGAGCAAGAGCTATGACCTTGGCATTTAGTGCCTCCAGTGGCTGTGTGGCTAGAAGTCCCACTTGCCTCCCAAGAAGACTTCCTTGCTTCTCTGCTAAATAACTGGAGATGAAGAAAAAGAAACAAACCCAAAAGAAACCCTTTGCCACCAATGAAAGTAAAATGCTAGACAGAAAGTCTTAGACATGAATGTATGATTTGAGTATGGAGACCTGACAGTATATTAGCCACTCTACCACTGATCTGGTATGGCTCTTGCTACTGCTTCCTTCTTGCAAGACTCCAGAAGACAAGAAAATTCCTAAGGAATTGAGTAATTCTTGGAGGACAGAGGGAGTCAAGCCCATTCCCTTTCAGAACCAATGCATTTTATGAAGCTGCCATCACCCCGCGCAGTAGGTCCTGCCTAGGAGATAATAAGAAGGTTCTACCATTCCCTCTGAGGCCCTAAAGGGCTAACATAGCCTTGTGAGAGATTTCTTCAGTTCATCTGTTGGGTTTTCCAGATGATTCTTTGCTTGTGACCTACAGACACAACAGCTCTTGCTTAAGAAACAAAATACTCAATGGGATAAGGTAGGTCAAGTCTCCATTTACTTCCACGAGGGCTGTGTGGAAAGAGCAAAAGTGTTGCTCACTGCCACTATTACTGTCTTTGTAGGGGCACACAATTAAAGCTTCTTTTCTTCCTTTCTCTCCAAAAGACTATTTGTAGATTTCTCTGATGGAAAAAAGTTTGATTTGTTCAACTTAGTCATCCAGTTCCAATGGAAATACAAGTACAATCTGAACCGTAAGTGACTAAGAGTACAGAAAGGGGTGGAGGTTTGACATGTACAGTTTGACCTGGAACTACCAAGTACTTGTAGGTAAGAATTCTGTGACAAAACCAGGTTGAGATCCTGTTTATGGGCACCACTAACACAGCACCAAAACTGAAGGCACTGTTATAATCCAGAGCACTGGAAGGAATACCATCCTATGCATGCACGTAAATTCCTGTCATAATAATTTTTTTCAGTGTTTACTAAAAGCATACAAGTGTCTGGGTGGGGAATACCAGCATACATTCCTCTCAGAGATAAACCCCTCTAGTTGATGAAGTACAAACTATCTTCTGGAGGCAGCTTGCCTTTTTTTGTGTCTGAAATAATTTTACATTCTTGGCCATAGACTGCCCTGCAGTGGCGAAGCCAAAAATCTGCAGCCTTACTGACTTTGTACAGTACCTTGTAACTTCCTTATTTAGAAGTAGTATGCCCATCACCAGAACTCACAAAAAGAGACCAGAACATTTGCAGAACAAGTGGAAAAATTGAAGCAAGGGAGATTCTAGTGGTCAGCATAAATACAGTCTGCAGTAAAATGCCACTACTGATTTGGAATATTTTATCTCATTTTCATAGGAAACAAGGCAGATTTGATCACATTTTCTACCTGTTTGTCTCCTAAAGCTAATTGTTGACCTCAGATTTGCTGATCTCAGCTAAATCTAGCTGCTAAAATGAAGATCTCAGAGTTGGTTACTGTCAACAGATTTTGAGAAAAGTGTTTTTTGCAAACCACTCCAGGAAACTAATGGCTGTAAGTGTCAGCACAGAAACTGTTAGATGACAAAAAATCCACAAAGGAGAATGATCTGATAAATGCCCCAGGAGAAAAGTCTCAGTCACATCTCACGATGAACCTACAGACAGAAATCCTTAGAATCTCATACCGAAGCAGAAACCAGGCTTCATTAGTACTGGAGCTTGCTCTGTAAACTGTTGTAACTTCTAAGTCAGCTACCTCTGAAATCTTCTACTTCACAGAAATTAGCTCTCTAATCTTAGTATTCTAAAGATGCAAAACTTCAGTAGTTTCATTTTATGTGCATTCCTATTGGTGTCTGCATTCTAAGTTGCATCACGTTTGGCAGGACTAATAGTAGCACAAAATGGTGCTACCAATTCAGGTAGCAAATATGCTTGTATTCAGATTGGCTGTGGCTCAACATTACTCAACATTGAAGCTTAATGTTACTTTAAGTTCTTAGAAGGGTAAAGCACAATTTGAGTTCATTAAAAGAGGCAAAATAATACCAAAATAATACCAAAAGCACTTTCACACTCAACAGGAAGCGTGGGTTACCCTCACTGTACTTCGGGTAAGCCAAGAGATGCCCATATCTCAGCTGGTCTCCTTCAGCTCCCTTACAGTAAGATCAGATAAACAGGCACTTCAGAATGTAATTCATCTGACCTCTTTCAAGTATGCCCTTTGTTGTGAGGCAAATGAATGTCAGAAATGACTATTTCTCACAGTTTCCTGTAAAGTAAGCTTATGATTACTAGTTCAGAGATAGGCATTCTAATATTTTATATGCATTTGGAATCTGGAGAGCTCTTACTATAGTACTATCTATACATCCATCAAGCACTGTGAACAAACTACATATTCTGAAGCTGAGGAATGACTTTCTTAGTGAAAATACATAACTGTGATGAACTGAGACAGTTCTAACATACATAGCCCTGCTAAAATAAGATCTGGTGCTAAACTTTTTTCAAAATTTTATAAATTTCTCCAAGTAATTTGAATCACTTCATGATAATTCTTCATATTTGATTTTGTTCTCACAACATCAACTTATGCCCTTCCTTATACACTGTGTCCTCCAGACAGTACCTTCTGATACTTCAGTTTTTAGTGTGAGAAATACATACCCCAAAAGTTTAAGAAATATGTCAGTTGACTTCCTACAACTGAAAAAGAATTTTTTTTTCCTCTTAAAACTCATGCTCATCAAGACAGCATGTGAGTAAGTACAAAATCCATGTTTTTGAAATGTGCTTTTAATCATTCAAAGGAAATAAGCTGATCATATAAGGAACCAACAGGCTATGCACTTGGAAGAATACAAATCTGTGTTCTTATTTTGTGCACAAATAAATACAGCACTGTTAAAAATAATCAGAGAACAAGTAGGATACAGTAACTGGTAAAAGTAAAGTTCAAATGTTGTCAAAGAAGATGAGAATGGTGCATAACCCTTTTAGTTGAATGTTGCTCATTTTTCTCCTGTTCATTTTGATGTTAAGCTGATGGCCCTCTTGATACGGTCTAGAGTGCTTGCCTCGTCATTTTCTTCTCTGGTGTGCCGCTCACTGGACTGGGAGCTGCTGCATTCAGTGTCTTGACAGCTGCAACTTTCCACATAAATATACTCATGTGAAACTGAATGCCCAGTGGGACATTTCAGTTTCACTTCCTTCATGGTAGTCCTTGATTCCCTACAGCAGGAACAGCTGTGGTTCAGAGAATTGGCCTCAGCGGAATATCTGTTAACATGAAAATGGCAACATTATTCTGTGTCAGAAGCCAGCATACAGAGAAGAGGGTGAAATTAAATACAGAACTACTGTGAGAAGTTTGGAATAATACATAGAAGAGCCACAGTTGTGGTTAATGAAAGTGCTCATCTGACAGAGCAATGTTTAGAACAGTATGCTTTTAAAATTCATTGCATTTGCTGAGACGTTTTTTTCTTTTCTGGAAAAACAATTAGCAATCAAGTCCTAATAAAAAACCCAGTAAGTGCTAGGAGCTCAGCTTCCTTAGATTCCTCTCATCATTCCAGTCCTGATGGATCTTAAATGCACCAGATCAACAAGTAAGGGCAGACAAAGCCTTGACCTGTGTAAAAATACTGCCTAGACAAGTGGCTACAATGCCATCTACAATGGTTTCACATCAATCTAATGGCTACAAGGGCTACAATTGCATCGTGTGAATCAAAGTGCATATCCCATACCCAGCAGTGTTAACAAGAAGAGGAAGCAGCAGCTCTTTCTGTTCCTATCTTACAGCAAAGTATTTTTTTGAAGCCTTGTGTTCATCAGCTTCCCAAGCACTGTTTCTAACAGGCAGAATCTGTCAATATCACTCTATAAACTGTGTCAAAAGTAATCTTTTTCTTGTACTGGTGCAGAGGCAACCAGAGCAAGACTCTAAGATGATAAGGTATTTCAAAATACTGGTAAACCACCTAGCTAATCGGGGTTTAATCTGAGACTAAAGATCAGTTCTCTCCTCTGTAAGGTACCCTGTGGCATACTGAGTGACAGGCAGCAAATGACAGTTTCTCTGGGAAGCTGATAGTTTCGAGTCCTCTACCACTCTGTGGTCTACCTATTTATCATTCTTTTCATATAAACGAGCTCAGTGCCAGCAGAATTCAAATCCCATTGTCTGATCAGTTTACTTACAGTGAGAAGGTTCCACATGTTCCTTCACATTCAGTCATGACAACTCTGTCCACAGAACGACAGCCCTTATAGAGGATGAAGTCTTCTCTTTGACGGACAGAACACGGTGTAGAGCTATCCAGGGGTGCACCTACAAGGAAATATTAGAAAATACTTTCAGTGAAGCAGCTCAAGAAGTTCCTTGCAGTTCAGCAATTGCTGGACTTCAATAGTGCACTCAAATTGCCTTTAGCGGTCTTTCTGCTTCAATTCAAACTTTCCCAGAGACATGGACAGGGAATGCTTGGAATAACAAACACAAATATAATCTATCTGAATACAAACATTTCAGCCTTTATGGCTGGGAAATGGATTGATATAAGAAGAAAATCCATTCTCTGTATTGTTGATTCAGGTACACTGGATTACTTACAGGTTTTGCAACAGCCATTAGGTAAGAATGCAATAGTTCCCTAAAAGACAAAGAAACAGGAAAAATAATATTATTTTCTTTCCCTTTATTAAAGCAGCTTTTAGGCCAATACTGAATAGAGCGATTCCTCAGTGGCTGGAAATAACCAGCAAAAACTGAAGAATTGCTCTGATAAAAAAGATAATGATCTCTTCCAGATTTGAAATATACCAATTTACAAAGGACTGTGAAAATTGAGATAATGCTTTGAAGGAAGTCTACAGCTAATATCATGCAACTTTTCTTCAGAAACAATTCCGAAAAAAATGTTTTCCAGGGCCCCACACAAAGCAGTCAGCAAGGACTTTGTATCTAAGTGCTGAACAGTATTTTGGCTGCTGAGAGACTGCTGCCAGCTACAAGCCATGAACTCTCACCCAGACATCTTACTTTATACACTGTATCGGTCTGTGCATGGATGGAGCAAAACTTTTGCCTTTGGGACTGACAAACTTTCGTAAAAGGTCATCAGAGCTTTATCTGACTTTTGTTGATAGTTAAGTGGCTGAAGTAAACTGAAGTAATCTACACATTGAGATATCTACTTACAGGTTTGCAGCTGTCCTCACTGAATGCTGGGCAGGTTATCTCAGATTTGGAAGAGAGAAGATGGTTCTGGATATTTACACAGCTATAAATGGTGCAGTTGTTGTTAGGATCATTTTTAAACTCTCCAGGCTGCAAGTGAAATACAAAATGAAATAAGGAAAGCTGAAGAGAGCTCAGTCAGAAATTTTCCTGCCCTCTGGCAATGACCCTCCTAATTGTTTCCCAATTATTTTAACATCCACTTAACAGACATTTTAATTACTTTAGATTAACAGCTTATTACATGCATTGCAGTATGCCATATATGGAAAGAATAGTCAGTTTTACATGTGATTTCCCAAAAAGAAAAATCCTGAAATATGTAGAGTACATCAGAGTTATTAACAAAATAATCTATGCCAATGAATTTTGCCTAGTGAAAGCTAAACTAAATACGGTAATTAAGAACAACCCTAAACTTTCACCTTAGAGGGCAATAAAATGGTTTCATACTCAGGCTTTAATAGTGGTTTTCAACACACAGAAATTAGATAATATAAAAAAGCCCAAGCTTTCAGACATTGCGAGAAAAATTAGATTCGTTTCTCCGGGAAGAGCCTTCCAGAAAATTTGATTATAAAAGTCCTTTTTTCAGGCCAAAAAAAGCAGATAGGCTTTGCTTTAGGTGAGCCTATGGCCTTCTAGGTGCAAACTTATACTAAGCCTTACCTCTGAAAAAGAGACATTCTCTCTCTGAAAGTGTGAACTTTACAAATTTGGTAAAGAAGACGTAGAGCATACTTACACTCAATATGAGGTCAGAATTGTTTACTGTTTGTATAATACACTTAGTCTGTACACATCTTCCACAACATTCACCTTCCACTGGTTGACGTTCATATCCCTAGATAGTAAAATTAATTAAAAATGAAAGTACTATGATAGACAAATTTCAGAGAAATAAATAAAAACATACTAACACATTAATTGATTATGCTTTGAAGTGCACTATAGATTTGTGCCTTTGTGTGCCTTTCAGTGTTCTAACCCAATGGAAGACAAGTAATAAAAGCAGGCTATAGGTGGAATAAATTAAAGCACCATAATAAATACACCTAATAATTAAATATAACTCTTCTAAGTGCTCTACAGAAATTTCCCAGCTAATTCAATATGAACTGAATACTGTAAGTTACACAGCCGAGCTTCATGTAACAGTTTGCTCAAGAACAGTTGGTATCCATGCTGAAATTCAACTCTGGATTTCTGCTCCTTGTCCTTTGCTTATGCCTCTCATGGATCAAACTCCTTTTCACATACATGAGTATTCTGGCTTTTTATTTGAAGTTTGTCACTTACTGGTTCACAGTATGTGTTGCATGGAATATGTTCACATGAGATGATATTCAGTTGAGTGCTGACGTTAACTTCATTTGTGCAGAAACAATTCTGACACTTATCAACAAAGACTGAGGAATTAGGCTACAAATTTTAAGACAAAAAGATTAATATATTAATCAGCTACGACATGTGTGACAGACATTTCTTAATTTCTAAAAAATCTGTAAACCAATCAATAGAAAACAAAACAATCATAGCAAATATCGGATAGCTATTTGGTTGGATATTTCTGAAGACAACATTTTAAATACTAGATTTAATTCAGCATGTGTCTTTACTGAAGTCTTATATAACAATTATAAACTCAGATATTTAAAGAACAGGCATCATAAAAATATCTGCAATAAATAAATTACTAGACCAAACATAATTTATTAGGAATCTAATTCTGTTTTGAATAATACTTATTTACAAATATTTTCATTTTTGAAAGCCGAGTCTTAAAATTTCAACAATGTGCTGGACAAGTGGTAATGGGTTCAAACTTAAACAAGGGAAGCTTAAATTGGATATGAGGAAGAAATTCTTTTCTGCAAGGGTGGTGAGGCACTGGAATGGGTTGCCCAGGGAAGTTGTGAATGCTCCATCCCTGGCGGTGTTCAAGGCCAGGTTGGACAGAGCCTTGGGTGGCATGGTTTAGTGGGAGGTGTCCCTGCCCATAGCAGGGGGTTGGAACTGGATGATCTTAAGGTCCTTTCCAACCCTAACTATTCTATGATTCTATGATCATAAGATGACATCATAAGATGTCAGCTGACTTTTTAAAATACATGTACACTTAACTCTAAAAGCAAAACTCTCTGCTACTGACATACAAACGGCTTTTCAGACTCTTTTATACACAGCAACCTTTACAGAAAAGATTTAGGCTTTGTAAAATTGATGGACTCCTGACAGACATTTGAAAAATCACTAAAATATTGGTTGTACTAGATAAACCTCCTCATAATACTTCTGACAAAGTACACTAATTGGTATTGAAAACATTTTCAGAAGACTGTTGAAATGGGAACTTACCAAAAATTCAGCATTCTGATGTACACAAACACTCTTGGGAACTGTTAACAAGCAAGGAGATAGGTGGTTACACAGAGGGGAAAAAACCCCAAACCTCTTCACCCTGCTCTAGTCAAACTCATTCCTTCCACAATGAATCACGATGCACATGGTCAAATACACTGTCCATTTCTGGTAGCAGATATGACTTATATAAATACAGGAACATGAACTGCACATGTGAAAGGAAGATTTAGCCCAATATACTCAGTCCAGTTAATAGCCAAGAATGCATATTTAACAGGCACAAGTAAATCCTTTTTCAGTTACCAAGAGCAAAGCAGATTTTGTAAAGCTATCTTTTACTGGGGATGCCTGGCAGGACATTTTCTTAGATTAAGCTGAGACCACAATCCCAGTTAATTTTGTAGTTGCTCTGATATATACTTACAACAAGGAAACTTGAATTTGAGCCAAATGGGCTGTACCTGATTTTATAGTTTTTCAGCATAACCATAGCAGGAGTAACCAATGTTAATAGTAATCAATTTGTAGAATCTGACTGTGTTTGTTACCCCTTTCAATAGGCTACTGTATACAGTCTTACTAAGCATGATACTAAATTATTCAATATATATTGCCAATCACTGTTAATATATTTCCAAGAGACTTACCACACTGGTATACAGGACAGCACTGACCCCTGGGAATGTGAGAATGAACTTCAAATCCCAGTGTACACCTGGGGGCGTTAGTTGTGCACAAGCTTGTATTGCATTCTGAAAAAAAAGGAATAAGCCAGAAAGTACATAACCACGACTACAGGAAATAAGCATCTAATAAGGCATTTAGGATAGACTTCCTATTGCTAGGCAACAGTCCAGATCTTCTCCAAAGAAACAAATTTCAGAAAAAGAACACATTTTTCTTAGTGAATCCAGGCACTAGTTTATGAAAATTTTTCTACTATGTAATTACCAAGCACTAACAATTCTTTGCACAGAAGTAGTGGACAACTGTTATTATCTCCAATGTTGCAGGTTATTGCTGCAAAATGAAAACCCATATAGAATTCATTAATCTATCTGCATTTCACTTGAATAAAATGTGGTTCTGAACTTGAGAACTATAGATTTAGCCAAGTCCCATAATTTTAAATTCAGTTATCCTGAGTCATTGCAATATTAAAATGTACTTTACCTAACACTGGGTAAGCAGATTTTAAAAAGCATGAAGAATACTATTTTGTGACTCCCTGCTGCAAGTCTTCAGTGCTAAACTAGTCCAGCTCTTTTTTCGTTTCTCACCCTAAAAGGTATACGAAGAATGAAAACAGAAGTATAAACTCACTGCATGTGATAATGGGGCAGCAGGAGTCTTCAGGATTGACTTCACTGACTTCATGGAGGCCTTCTCCATCACAAGTGGTGTTATTTTGTTTGGCACATTCATGAGGCTTACATACAATGCCATTTCCACCTTCCAGGCAAATACAGTCCTGACAGTCTACTGTAAATTTTTCCCCAAACTGTCATTAAAGAAAATAAAGTAAGTGATTGTATGATTATCAATTAAAAAGAACAGAAGTAAAGACAGGAATGAAAATTTGGGAGACCTCAAAACAAGACTGCGTAAGTGGAGACCACTTCCCTCTCCCCAAGCTTAGCCTCTATTTGAAGTACAAAAGCATATGGCAGCATACCTCTCTTGGTATCTTATCCACTCCAACACAGCCTGTGAAAATATCAAAATAGATTTCAATTACCACTGATAAAACAGTAGATATCTCTAGTATATTTTGAATGAGTACTGCATACAGTCAGATCTATGTTGTATACATGAAAGGGAAACAACAAAGAGGAAACAAACATGCATCCAAGTGAAGCAGTTAAACTCACCACATGTTTTCACACAGACATCCACACCAGAGTCATACAGCATCGTTCCATTAGGGCAGAAGCAGCCTTCCACTTGTTTAGTTGAAGTTTCGTTTTGCTGGCTATATGAGACCAAATGTTCAGAGGAACACCTTTACTATCATAGACATGAGGAGGAACATTATGCCAAATAATCTTTCACTGAAGATACAGTGGCAAAGAATATGCACATTTGCAGTTCAGGTACTGTCAATGTTCATGTTTGGTATAGCCAAACAATATAAACAGTACAGGCATTCTGATTAAGGATCAAGAGAACAGTGATACCAAATGTGACAGTCAATTTAAAACGTAACAGGAGGCTGATTTCTCTTATCCACCTAAGCATTAAATATGACTGAACAGCTACTTGTATGAACTATAACTAACATTAAAGGAGTTACTTACCTTGATTTGCAGGTTATCTCTTTAACAGGACCACATGCTCTGTATTCTTTATCTGAGGGGCATGTATAAGCTGGAATGGGAGAATAAAAAAGAGGAAGAACTCAGTGAGAATTATCATATAAGAGTCCCATGACTTTATGCCAAGAACTTCAACACCAAATACTCAATTTCATATGTATCTTCAGCAATCTTGAGAAACAAAAAGAAAAACTACCAGAACCAAGTATCAGACTCATGCCCCTGAAAGGAATTATTTTATGCAATGTAGCCATACAGATACAGAATCACAGAATTGTTAGGGCTGGAAAAGACTTTACCATCACCTAGTTCTAGCCCCCACCATGGGCAGGGATGCCTCACAATGTAATTCACATTAAGGAGACAAAGTTATTTCTTTCTTTTTTTTTTTTTCTTCAGAATTTTAGTCTGTCTTGCACAGGTTCGCAAAGGGGAGTGTATTCATACCATGTGTTCTCATCTTACTACAGCTGAAAATGAATCCATATGTCATTAAATACAGAGTGGTCTGCTGATGCTTGCAAAACACAAAACTGCACATGCACAAAAAAATATCTACCGATACAGGTGTTTCTAGCACAGTCAATTGATGCATATTTTTGCACGCTCATTTATTATTTCCACTGATAAAAATGTAATCCATAAAATTACTTTAGAAAAGCAGCTGTTGTGATTTACTGGTGTCTTCATTGCTCAGAAGTATGACTTACTGTTAGGACATTATTGCCAAAATAATTCCATATAAGCTTCTGTAATAGTCTGGACAAATGGCCAAATACTTACAGCAAACACCATTGGTATGATTCCTCCAGTCAATGCATACACTTTGATCAGCACAGGTGGCAGCATAGATCTGCAGACTTGAGCATTCCAGGTCTAAGTTGGGAAGTACACAACTATCAAAAACACAGGCTGAATAGTACTTTTCAGGCCGGACACGGCCATGGCACGGCTCGAACACACTAGAAACATATACATTTATTATTATTAATTATTGAATAGTTACTGAATTCTTCAAGATGCTTAACATGTTATGATGTGGCATATGTAGTACTTAAGGAGATATGAACAAGGCCTATATTACGGAGAGTTTTTTACTAGGAGCCGTTACCTAGATTTCAACCTTGCAAACATATCTTAACGTATCCCCCCCTCACCTACAAAACAACCAAGCACCAATATTTTCTGCCCATGAATATTATCAAACACAACTATTGTCCTGGGTTCGGCTGTAACAGTTATCTTTCTCCTTCTTAGTAGCTGGTGCAGTGCTGTGTTTTCAACTTCAGTCTCAGAAAAATGCTGGTAACATACCGATTTTTTTAGTTGTTGCTAATTAATGCTTACCCCGATCAAGGACTGTTCAGTCTCATGCTCTGCCACTGAGGAGGGGCACAAGCCAGGAGGAAGCAGAGACAGGACACCTGACCCAAACTAGCCAAAGGGGTATTCCATACCACAGCACATCATGCCCAGTATGTAAACTGAGGGGAGTTACCCAGGAGGCCCAGATCACTGCTTGGGTCAGGCTGGGTATTGGTTGGAGGGCGGTGAACAATTGCATTGTGCATTACTTGTATTTATTGGGGTTTTCCTTTCCCCTTTTACTTTTATATTCTCTCCCCTTGTTATTTCTCTTATCATTATTATTATTGGTGGTAGTAGTAGCAGTTTTGTGTAATACCTTAGTTACTGGACTATTCTTATCTTAACCCATGAGATTTACATTCTTTTGATTCTCCTCCCCATTCCTCTGGTAGCTGGAGGGAAGGAAAGGGGCAAGTGAGCAAGCAGCTGGATGGTTCTGAGTCACTGTCTGGGCTTAAACCACAGCAACCATGAACTACTTTTCTCAAACTTGTTCTAAAATCTCTAAAGAGATTTTGTTTGTTTGGGTTTCTTTTCTTTTTTAATTCCTGACAAAACATTCCAAAAATGAAGATCTCTCTTTTCAGTTGCACTCTGCTTTCTGCTAATTAAGCATGGGAAAAGACAAGCCCATAGAACAGTGCAGGTCAGAGACGTAGAAGAATGGGAGAACATCAAGAAAGGTTTATGTAGAAGCCAGACAGTTGGAAGCAAATTATCAGCAAAGAATGACATCTAGGAACAGTAAAAGGAACAGAAGCAACCCTCAAAGCTACAAGAAATGGAGCAACAGTTAGAAAGACTTCCTATTGATAAATGAATCTTAAAATTGCCGCTTAATTTGAAGATCAAAGGCTTATAAATCCCAAAGGAATGATTACCTTCCCAAAAGAAGCTCGCAGATGGAAGATTCTTTGCACGGCTGCACTGGAATTGTGCTAGGTGCTTTTGTAGGAATTAGGCCTGGAGAGCATTGTGGTTTGGAGGGATCAATAACTTGCCAGTGATCTGCCATAACTTCACAATTTTCTGCAATGTTTCCATCTGGCAACATGCAATCATCTGCAGTGTTGTTATTGCAAGTACCTAAAATTGGAAAGGGGAGAAAGAATTTGTGCACAGATTTGTTATCAAATTCCATTCATCTTTGTGGCAAGGCTGTTATTTCCCTGTTTATGGTTTTGTGAGAGTACAGAAACTACAAGAGTAAGCCTTACCACACTGTCCATGAGTATTGTTGCCAAACAGGCTGTAGGGCATTCTGATAGAAAAGGACAAGCCATTGTAGGTCACATTCATTTTTAGTTCAGGAATTTCCACTACGCAATTTATGCCTGATTCATAGATGCTCACACCAAATTTTTTATAAGGCAAAGCCACTGCCTGTTTGTTTACTGTCACCTGATAAATAAAACAGAAAAGACGCATATATTTATTTCAACTTCAGAAAACAATTGACTATTCATTATTTTGCATTGGTGACAGAAAGTAAAAGCAAATAAGGTGCTTTTAGTTTGCAGCAACTGTCCCTGTGTTTCCCTTTACGTTACTGGAAAGCCAAACTTATCTTCCCTCAGCCAAAAAAAAGGCCTGTCAGCCACTGATAAACGAGGCTAAAATTCGGAGTTTAAACCAGCTAAACTCTAACACTCAACAGATTTATTAGAGTGACTGTGACATTAAGGGCACCCTATGAAAGTGCAATATAAATTCCTAAATTCCTAGTGCACACAGTTTTAACTTTCTAGGCAAAAAGGGGACAAGGTTGTAGGGAAACTAAATGAAAGAAATAAGCCAAAATCTGTATTATTTATTTAAATACAGTAGCCATATACCTATGTACACTACTACTTTTACTCAGTAACGGTAGCTTGCTTTGCTTTACAGAAAAAAATTGGTCTAAATGTTGCAAAGTTTCAACAATATGCTGCAACCTACCTTGTAATATTCCTACACAGTAATGTACAAAACTAAACCAACCAAACCCCACAAAACCACAAACTCAAACACTTCTCACCCAGTTTTGAAGGCTCAAAACTGGGGCATCATGTTTATCAATTAAATAAACACAGAAGAGCCCCTATTCTGCAAAATGAAAACATTGACATAAATCAAAGCTAGCAATTTCACTTTAATAAAATGCTTAAGGCAAATACTTTAGTCTTATGTCTAACTTATGCTATAATCTCCCATTCAACATTTGTTATTTTCCTTTGTGGAAAAATCCAAGCTAGTATTAATTCTGAAACATAGATTTCATTTTAATTTTTTTCCCTGACATTGTACACATAATTATCAAGTTGATGTTACACTATTATTTTAACCAAGAAATGAAACGTAGCATTTTAAAATACCTCTACTTGTAGAGTATTTTGTTTGACTGTTGCTACGCGCACTTCCTGAGTCTCATGTCTCACAATGAGTGTTCGAGGACAGGAGACTACATCCCGTGCATCACAATTGTAGTTATCAATGTAGACACCAAAGTTGTCAACTTTCTGATCAATCTCTTCCACAAGGACGTATGTACAATTCCCCTGATAGCTGTAGTACAGTCCATCAAAAGTCATGTAATGTGGGTCTCCCCAGCCAGTGCAGTAGCCTACAGAAACACACAGCTAGGTTAGCTCCTTATGGCAACATGCAGAATTAGGCCAGACTACAAACAACATCTGTAGGGATTCATTTCACGTAAGTTTAAGCATTTTTAAAGGGTGTATGTCAATGCATGAGTTCATTATCTAGAACACATAAATAATAGAGAAAAGCGGGCACTTTCAGGGCACAGTTCATCTGACATTTCTGATAATGGAGAATAGGATTAACTGCATTTTAGACATGCCTTTACAGATAGCCTGACCAAGTTCATCTAGTTCCAACCCTCCTGCCACAGGCAGGGACACCTTCCACTAGATCAGATTGCTCAAAGGTATGTCCAACCTGGCTTTGAACACTTCCAGGGATGGGGCAGACACAGCTTCTCTGGGCAACCCGTTCCACTGCCTCACGACCCTCACAGTGAAGAATTTCTTCCTAATATCTAATCTGAATCTACCCTCTTTCAGATTAAAGCGATTTCCCTCTTTCCTATCACTACCTGCTTTTATAAAAAATCCCTTTCCTGCTTTCTTGTAGGCACCTTTTGATGCAGCCCAGGATATGGTTGGCTTTCTGGCCTGCAAGTGCCCACTGTGCTGAGCCTCTCATCACACTCTAAACAACACTCTAAACTAAAGGCTTCCAGCCTTTAGACAGATGCCTGCATCTGGATATTTACATCTTGCCTTGGGAGACCAATTACTTCTCCTAACACAATAATTATGTAGAAATTACAGCATACAAGTAAAAGCCCCCGGTAGCTAAAAAGAATCATTGAAGCACTGCAAATAGTTCAACACTAGAAGTCTGAGGGTCACGGCCTTGTGTGATACTTATCCCCTAATAAATAAATACTGTCATTTTTGACACTAGCATTGTTCCCACAGACAATCACAAAATATTCAACAAAATATATACTTACAATCACATTCCCAGTGCCAACAGCATCCATCCTCATCAATGACTTGCACAGGAGAAAGCCCATTGGCACATGTAGGTTTAGGAGGTGGATTGCAGATTATGGGAACCACGTGGATTATATCATCTTCTATGCATATAGCCTTAGTGCAGTTGCAGAGCCACCATGACTCACCTGGCTGTGTTTGGAAAGAGAGTATTTGATAGAAGAGACAGAGAAACCTTATGGTCAGATTACTAACAGTTATGCCTGAAAATCGTTTGCAGTGTTTTAAAATGCCATATTCTTATTGACAATTTTTTTCCCACAAGAAGTCTGAAAATAGGAAGTGCAGCAAGCAGCATCAAGGCCTGCAGGATGAACTAGCATTACTGAAAGCTGCTATCTGAAAAGCCAAGCCAGTAACCTGAAGTGGGAATTGCCTTTTTTAGTTTCAGGTATCTAAAAGTCAAATGTCTGATATAATTTCATCATCAAGACTCCCTTTCTAATCCAGTATCAGTGAAAGATACTGCTCCAGATTAATGATCAATACTTAAGCAATCCCCTTCCATGAATGCCTAGAACAGATTAACAGCTAAAGCCACAGTGAACACCTGCTATTTGGGAAGTAATGCCTAAGGTCATTACATGCATGCATTGTGATTGTATGCATTTTGTCTATCTTCTACCAGTTTTTCAGCCATGTATAATATTGTATACTAAGCAAATTGATAAACATCTAAGCTGTGAAGAGGCTTTAAAAATGTACAAGACATTAGCTTGCCTGTGTCAGAAGTGGAGGGTTCAAAAAACCTCAGATCTCAGAGTCAAATTTCATTAGCATTTGAATGTGCTGATCTGTTTCACAGTACTCTCCTGAAACCAGACTATGATCCAGTATAACTCCTTCTAAACACAGACTACTTCAGCCCTGTGGTTTCTTGTTGGGCTGCACTGTAAACACACAAACAACTTTTACCCACTCTAGACCTATTCAAAGCAGAAATAATAAAGAGAGTTTAGCACCACTTTGCTTTTGCCTACCTCTTCATCAAAGCTATCCTACAATAAATAGGAACACAGAACTCTGATCTACCTCCCTAAAAAATCCTTTTTAAAACTATACTTGAAGAACTAATAGCAGTATATAAGATATCAAACTGAGTATCATTGGAAATCACGCTGATAAACAGAAACGCCAAAAATAAATAGAATGGACTAAAACTTGTTTCTCTGTCCAGACTAATATGTCCTCTATATGTTATTAACATTGAAATTATGTGGTTAGTCTCCATCCACAGCAGAAATCTACTCACCGCGTAAGATTCATTAGGTGAAATAGAACAATTTTTTCCAGGAGTGGTTGGTGGTAGACTTAGAGTTGAACTTGAAGCACTGAATTTAGTAACTGTACTGTATGTAGAACTTCCTGGAATAGAGACTGCACTTGAGGTAGCAATTGGAACAGACATACTAGTTGAGCCAGAGGAAGGAATTCCAGAGGTGGTGCTGGTTGCAGTGATGGTGGTAAAATTACTAGAGGTAGTTCCTGAAGTCATGGTAAAAGATTGTGTTGGAGTTGTACCAGAGGTGGTGGCCGACATGGGACTTGATACTGACGACTGAGGTACAGTAGTGCTGACTGGAGGCTCTGTAGAAGAAACTCGCACAGTTGTTGCTGGGTTGATGGCAGTAGATCTTACTGAAGTAGTGTAAGCTGCAGTGCTTGAAAGGGGACTAACAGTTTCTGTTACTGTCCAGGTGCTGAAGGGAAGCCGTTCTGAAGCAGTGGGGCCCAAAGTGGTGATTTTGGGGGTCAATCCTGTTTCAGTGACTCCAGATGTGGTGGCTGTCATTGGGGTGGTGGATGCTGGTGGAGGTGAGAGAGTAGTGCTGCCTGTAGGTTCTGATCTTGATATTCCTGAAGTTGTGGTAGTGGTAACAGTTGATCCTGTTGCAGTAGTACTAGTTGCAGTCGTTGTCATAGGACTAGACGTCTCTGTTACCACTGTGGTAGTTGGGAGAGGAAGCCCTGAGGGTGGGGGGCTTGATGTGGAAGATTTGGTGATAGATCCTGTATCAGTGACTCCAGATGTGGTGGCTATCACTGGGGTTGTTGATTCCAATGGTGGTGATACAGTAGTGCCGGTTGTAGGCTCCGGTGTGGGCGAGACTGGAGTTGTGGTGGTGGCAACAGTTGATCTTGTTGACATACTGCTAGTTGCAGCTGTTGTCAAGGGACTAGATGTCTCTGTCACCACTATGGTAATGGGGGAAGGAGGACCTGAGGGTGTGGATTTTGATGTGGTGGTTTTGGTGGTTGATCCTGTCTCAGTGACTCCAGATGTGGTGGCTGTCACTGGGGCTGTTGATACCAGTGGTAGTGAAACAGTAGTGCTGGTTGTAGGCTCTGGTGTGGGTGAGCCTGGAGTTGTAGTGCTTATGGTGGTTGAAGGTGATGTGCTTGAGGGGCTCCCTGTCCCAGTGGATGTGGTCTCACGGCTCGATGTTTCCATTACAGTTGTGGTGCTGAGGTGAGGGGTTGCTGAGGGAGTGGGGATTGATGTGGAGGTTTTGGTGGTTGTTCCAGTTTCAGTGACTCCAGATGTGGTGACTGTCACTGGGGTCGTAGGTACCAGTGGTGGTGAAACAGTAGTACTGGTTGTAGGCTCTGGTGTGGGAGATTCTTTGGTGGTGGTGCTTACGGTGGTTGTAGGTGATGTGCTTGAGGGGCTCCCTGTCCCACTTGAGGTGGTCTCGTGGCTCAGTGTTTCCGTTACAGTTGTGGTGCTGAGGTGAGGAGTTGCCGAGGGTGTGGGGATTGATGTGGTGGTTTTGGTGGTCGATCCTGTTTCAGTGACTCCAGACATGGTGGCTCTCACTGTGGTTGTTGATAGCGATGGTGGTGAAACAGTAGTGCTGATTGTAGGCTCTGGCGTGGGCGATCCTGAACTATAGGTGGGGGTAACAGTGGAACTTGTGGACATACTACTAGTTGTAGTTGTTGTCAAGGGACTAGACATCTCTGTTGCCACTGTGTTACTGGGGGGAGGAGGTCCTGAGGGTGTGGGTCTTGATGTGGTGGTTTTGGTGGTCAATCCTGTTTCAGTGACTCCTGACGTTTTGGTGATAGATCCTGTCTCAGTGACTCCAGATGTGGTGGCTATCACTGGGGTTGTTGATTCCGACGGTGGTGATACAGTAGTGCTGGTTGTAGGCTCTGGTGTGGGTGAGACTGGAGTTGTGGTGCTTATGGTGGTTGTGGGTGAGGGGCTTGTGGGGCTCCCTGTCCCAGTGGAGGTGGTCTCATGGCTCAATGTTTCCGTTAAAATTGTGGTACTGTGGAGAGGGGTTCCAGAGGGTGTGGGGATTGATGTGGAGGTTTTCGTGGTCGATCCTGTTTCACTGACTCTAGATGTGGTGGCTGTCACTGCAGTTGTTGATAGCGATGGCAGTGATACAGTGGTGCTGGTTGTAGGCTCTGGCGAGGGTGATCCTGAACTTGGGGTGGTACCAGCTGATCTTGTTGTTGTACTGCTAGTTGCAGTTGTTGTCAAAGGACTAGATGTCTCCGTTACCTCTGTGGTAGTGGGGAAAGGAGGTCCTGAGGGTGTGGGTCTTGATATGGTGGTTTTGGTGGACGGTCCTGTTTCAGTGACTCCAGATGTAGTGACTGTCACTGGGGTTGTAGTTATCAGTGGTGGTGGAACAGTAGTGCTAGTCGTAGGCTCTGGTGTGGGTGAGCCTGGAGTTGTGCTGCTTATGGTGGTTGTGGGTGATGTGCTTGAGGGGCTCCCTGTCCCAGTGGAGGTGGTCTCGTGACTCAATGTTTCTGTGACAATTGTGGGACTGTGGGGAGGTGTTCCTGAGGGTGTGGGGATTGATGTGGTGATTTTGGTGGTCGACCCAGTTTCAGTGACTCCAGATGTGGTGGCTTTCACTGGGGTTGTTGATTCTTGTGGTGGTGGTGAAACAGTAGTGCTGGTTGTAGGCTCTGGTGTGGGTGAACCTGGAGTTGTGGTGGTACCAGCTGATCTTGTTGTCGTACTGCTAGTTCCAGTTGTTGTCAAAGGACTAGATGTCTCCGTTACCTCTGTGGTAGTGGGGAAAGGAGGTCCTGAGGGTGTGGGTCTTGATATGGTGGTTTTGGTGGACGGTCCTGCTTCAGTGACTCCAGATGTGGTGACTGTCACTGGGGTTGTAGTTATCAGTGGTGGTGAAACACTAGTGCTAGTCGTAGGCTCTGGTGTGGGTGAGACTGGAGTTGTGGTGCTTATGGTGGTTGTGGGTGATGTGCTTGAGGGGCTCCCTGTCCCACCTGAGGTGGTCTTATGGCTCGATGTTGCCATTAGAATTGTGGTGCTGTGCAGAGGGGTTCCTGTGGGAGTGGGGATTGATGTGGTGGGGTTGCTTGTTGATCCTGTCACAGTGACTCCAGATGTGGTGGCTGTTACTGGGGTCGTTGACAGCGGTGGTGGTGAAACAGTAGTGCTTGTTGTAGGCTCTGGTGTGGGAGATCCTGAGGTTGTGGTGCTTACGGTGGTTGTAGGTGAGGTGCTTGAGGGGCTCCCTGTCCCACTTGAGGTGGTCTCATGGCTCAATGCTTCCATTACAGTTGTGGTGCTGAGGTGAGGAGTTGCCGAGGGTGTGTGGCTTGATGTGGAGGTTTTGGTGGTCGATCCTGTTTCAGTGACTCCAGATGTGGTGACTGTCACTGGGGTCGTAGGTACCGGTGGTGGTGAAAGAGTAGTGCTGGTTGTAGGTTCTGGCGTGGGAGATCCTGAGGTTGTGGTGCTTACGGTGGTTGTAGGCGATGTGCTTGTGGGGCTCCCTGTCCCAGTGGAGGTGGTCTCACGGCTTGATGTTTCCGTTACAATTGTGGTGCTGAGGTGAGGGGTTGCCGAGGGTGTGGGGATTGATGTGGAGGTTTTGGTGGTTGTTCCAGTTTCAGTGACTCCAGATGTGGTGACTGTCACTGGGGTCGTAGGTACCGGTGGAGGTGAAAGAGTAGTGCTGGTTGTAGGCTCTGGCATGGGAGATCCTGAGGTTGTGGTGCTTACGGTGGTTGTAGGCGATGTGCTTGAGGGGCTCCCTGTCCCAGTGGAGGTGGTCTCACGGCTCGATGTTTCCATTACAATTGTGGTGCTGAGTTGAGGGGTTGCCGAGGGTGTAGGGCTTGATGTGGAGGTTTTGGTGGTTGATCCAGTTTCAGTGATCCCAGATGTGGCGGCTGTCACTGGGGTTGTTGACAGTGGTCCTGGAGATACAGTAGTGCTCCTTGTAACATCTGGCATGGGTGACAGTGAACTTGTGGAGCTTATGGTACTTGTAGGCAACTCTATGAATTATTTGAAACATAAACCAATGTCACTTTATTAGAGTAAAACCATAATGAATCATATTAGGCTCACAATAAAACCATTTATACCAGAAACAAAGATAACAACTGTAAGTTACAGTCCTACCTTGCGGTTCTGTAGGAGGAGCTGGTGGTGGTCTGGTGATTATACGGGTGGTTGTTGAGGTCAGAGTGATATTTGCTGATGTCCCCAAGGTACTGATGGGGGTGGTGCTGGGGGACGTCGTAGTGCTGGCGGTGCTGCTGGGAGGCTCCGATGGTGTTGGTGAGGGAGCAGTTGTCGACAGGGACGGAAAGGACCCTGTGCTCATTGTGGACGAAGGAAGAGCTGTTGTGGTGCTCGTGGTGGCACTTGTAGGAATGCACTCTGGTATGTTGGGGATGCAGCAGACGCTGATCTCATAATTGAGGCAGACCGGCATCGGTATTATGCCTCCTATGACCTGATCGCTGTTGTTACAGGTCAGCCCCGTGTTAACACTGCATTCCACCTTCTGCCCTAAATCCGCAATGGGAATATTAGGGAACTGCTCTGCTCTGCATGAGATATTCTCCGCTTTCACACAGACCCAGGAGGGGTCGTTCTTCAGAATATTCTCAAAGGTTTCGTAGTCACCACTGTTTCTGTCAGAACTGTCTGGGTAACTCACATCAATCCAGTCTGTCCAGACGCAGCTACAGTCTGGGGGATGACACAAGAGGAACCATTAGAGAATAGATACAGAAGGGCAGGGCACCAGCACACTCACGGGTGGTGCCCTGGGAGTCCAAGGCACACAGAGGTGCCCCTCGGGCACTGCTACACCAGTATCTAACCCGGGCGCAACACAGTCCCTTGTGTGGACAGGCTCCCCCTTAATGGCCCTACGAAGCACAGGCAGGCACTTCCGAGTCACACGTGCTTCCCTCACAGCTAGAGCATCTTGCCTTATTGTGAATCTTGAGTGCAAAGTCTGCGCACCTGAAGGGCAACAGAAGAGGGGGAGCAGGACAAAGCAGGGACTCCCACCACTCTCTAACCTTCTGTTGTCACTCACGCCACCTCATTATCCCAGGGAGAAACCAAGCACTTGGTAGGGTCGTGAGCACCTATGAATCAGGCACAGGACAACTGCTCCTGACGAAACATCGATGTGCTTCCCAGCTGCACAAAGACAGATGGAAAACAGCAGTCGTGGCAACACTGCGAGAGCACAGTGGCCCAGCACACTGGTTCAAGGCAAGGGGCAGTACGCGTTCCGAAACCTTTCCCCATAGCCTCCTGGAAAAAAACATCAAAGCCGCCTACAGACAGAACCGCAGGTGAGTGGCAGCAACGGCCACAGAGGCAACACTGGAGCAGAAAGGGAAGAAATTCTGCGCAGCTCTGCCCAAACAGTGTCTGGAATGACAATACCACAAAACCAAGCTCCGCTCCTACTGCACACCATGGCACCTGCGGAGTGCATTCTCCCTTACTGCAGGACGAGCTCAAGCAGCAGGAAAAGCAAGATTTCCCAACAGATCAGTACCGATCTAAGCTGTGGGCAGAGGCACCAGCACAGAAAACACCCTCGGGGCCCTCCAGCCAAGGAACACAAGACTTTCTACCCAGGACACTGCATCCTCCTCACCACCGACCCAGCCAGACCGACGGCTAGCTTTGGGCACTTGCCATGTCAGGGAATACACAACTACTCCCACCCCTGATCCCAGACAGAAGACACAAGTTGAGGTGCTCATTGTGGACATTCATTTCTCTCACAGCAAGGCAACACACGAGAGCACAAACCAGACGAGTACCTGTAGGTGGTGTGGTGGTGGTGTACGTTGGCGTGGGTGTGGATGTGCTTGCTGTAGTTGGGGTGAGTGCTGTCGTGGCAGGAACGGTCGTTGATGTCCCCGGGGCGTTGCTGGTGGTGGTGCTGGGGGACGTCGTAGTGCTGGCGGTGCTGCTGGGAGGCTCCGATGGTGTTGGTGAGGGAGCAGTTGTCG
>JANRGW010040291.1:0-20134 GCA_024733675.1 Psilopsiagon aymara | reverse complement strand
ACAGGGACGGAAAGGACCCTGTGCTCATTGTGGACGAGGGTCTTCCTATTATAAATATTTGTGATTGAGAAAACAGGTAAGTTATAAAAGACCCAAGTGGGACATAGGGTGCAGTGAGAAGAATTTATGTTTTAGGGAGCTTCCACAAACCTATAACCATCATCTCACTCTTATGACAGTAAAGTCCTATTTCTCTGATCCTT
Organism: Psilopsiagon aymara; assembly: GCA_024733675.1. Lineage (NCBI taxonomy): Eukaryota > Metazoa > Chordata > Aves > Psittaciformes > Psittacidae > Psilopsiagon > Psilopsiagon aymara. Next base: position 19,931 of record JANRGW010040291.1, on the reverse strand, counting down.
CTAGTCTCTCCCTAGAATGAGACTCATTCAAAATTTCTGCACAGACAAGGTCATGGCAATGTTTTCCTTACATTATTGAATTAATAAGTTGCACTTTACAACATCAGCCATGTGATTTTTCTGGAGATGTTGCTTTAATGTGCTTCTCAGTAAGCAAAATTGCCTAATAATAGGCAAGACTATGAGGGGGAGTTCGGCTGTGTGAAGCTTTCTATCCCTGGGTTATTACTTAGAACATCATGCTATCTCATGAAGTAATAATTAGGAGGGGATTCTGTGGTCCAGGAAGGACGTATGCTTAAGAGTATGTTCTAGTCTAATTGTCATGTAATTTCCCTGTTGTGCAATGCCAGCTTGATTAAGGTATTTAGAGTGTACTAACAAACTTTAGCATTTTTAGAGCGAAAACAGAAAGAGAATGGAAGAAATTGTGCACAGCTCTTCCCAGATACTGCCTAGAATGATGGTACTTCAAATCAAGGCCTAGCCTCATCTCACACAATGGGAGCTTCTGGAAGTCTCCCCAGCAAGAGGACATACGTCCAGAGCAGCATAAATAAGCCTTCCTGCCAGCTCAGTGTGTGCTATGAAGATGACATCCCTTTGGTAACTGACAGCCTTGAATTTCTACTATACAAAGCAGGAGCAGAAAATATTGGTCTGCTAAATACCTGGAGAGGTTGGAGTTACTGGGGTGGTAACCGACGGTGTGAATTCGCTTGTGATTGCTGAAATGGGTATGGATGTGGTGGTAATTGTCGTTGGCCACCTGGCTGTACTGGTGAGGGGTACTGTTGTGCTAGCGGTGGTTGCAGTTGCAGTTTGTGCTGGACGGCGTGTACTTGTAGTCGCACAAGAAATTTCCTGCCACTCACAACAATTTACCCTGATTTCATAATTATAACAAAGTTGCCAAATAGTTGCATCTTGCTCCTCATTTTTACAGATTAGTCCATATGTAACATTACACTCTACTTTCTGGCCAAGTTCCTCTAAACTAACATCTGGATTAACTTCAGCCCTACATTCAATATCTTCAGGAGCTTCACATATTTTGTTTCCATATTGATTTCTTATTGCGTCATAGGTTTCATAGTCACCACCATCCTCTTCAGGTTTACTAACATCAAACCACTCAGTCCAATTGCAGATTAAATCAAAGCATGGAGCTGCAAGAAAAGAGAGATTCAGCACTGAGCTTGAGGAGAACATTCTGTGAAGTTTAATTTTGTATTCTATTCCATAAAAGACTAGAGCAACCCATTGCCACTAGTAATTTTTCAAAAAGAGAAAATATTTCTTTCTGCAGAGAAAAAGAGTTCTACAGTTGGTTTTTTATTACCAGTTTTTTTAATAGGAAGATTCATATCAAGATAAAATCACCAGAGGCCTTTGAATGTCTTCTCTCTACATTTACTGTACTTTTGCAATTAAAAAAAATTTTTTTTGGTTTATATATATTTTTCCTATAGTGGCCATCTTCAATTTACTTCTAATTTAAGTTTCTTTTGACATTTTTTAACAATATAGTTTTCTATTTAAAACTTACCTGTATTTATTGGAGGGCTTGTAGTAGTAACTGAAATAGAAAAAAAACAGAGTACATCATCTGCAAAGTTAGAAAAATTGTAATAGTAGTTTTAAATACCCTAAGTATATTTTTTTGCAGACACTACTGATACAACTTCTATCTCAGCAGGGTTTTGAAATGTTAACATGTTTCTCAGAATTAGGAAGGCACAACAGACATTTGTAGTTACAATTTCTTCCATTAAAAGTAAATTAACTCAAAGTTTTAAAAATCTCAGTGTGTAGTGATAAAACTATTCATAGGTATTGGTCCGTTTGTGTCAACTATAAGGCCATATACTTGTACTTCCATCTTTAAAGAATTTTACTTAAAGAAAATAATTTTTAGATGTACATCTCTGTTTAAGTTTTACCTGTGGTAGTTAGAGTACTGGTAGGAAAGGAGGTCGAAATTGTTGTAGGTGAAGCAGGTGTCGGACAAGGATAAGTACTTCCAACAACTATAGAACCATTTTCTGCACAAACGTATGTTATGCATATGTTACCATCCTGTATTTGTGCCACAATTTCACCCACTTCATAACTTGTTCCGTTGATGACGCAAGGACACCCTGCAAGAAACAGCTTTACTGTGCAATTTGTCTACTATTTGGTAAGAGACAAAGGCTCTTATTACTTATGGACAAGTAAACATTTACATGATTCAGGCATGCTCTTTTCAGATCTCTACCTGGAGCTTTGATCTAACACATGGCACTAATTTATTTTGACATTTAGAGGAACACTAAAACATATTAAATAAAGCCCTGCATAAAACACTTGGAAGAACAGAGTTAAAAACCAGGTCTTAAAATGTTCTTCAAGAAATAACAACTGCAATTCACCACCTCACACTTTTCTACAATAATACATGTTCTGGGAGTGCAAAAACTTGTAGTGAAATCCATTAGTTTGGATATGGGACACTGGGAGAAAGAATAAAGGGAAGTGAGAATAAGAAATACTAACAGCAAGGTTTAACAAAAGTGCTGCCCAGTTTTCTTTGGCCACAACTTTCTTGCACTGAAAAGAATTATTCCAAATCTGTACTAAGTCTTTAGTAGAGACAGATGCAGCAGTTCTATCCATTTATTTTATTTTTTTTTTTCAAATTAACTTTGTAGAAAAATCAAATGTTATTTACCTGGGATTGGTGTACACTGTATAGATCCTGAGGGGCCGCAGACACTAAAAACAAAATTTTCAAATATTAACATATTGCAGATGTTTCATGGCACCTGTTAGCAGAGCCAAGGACACAGAATTGTAGAATTTTGTCATTTAATCTACATTCATCCTACTGGATATTTTTCTGGGTGTAATAATTCCCAATATTACCTATCATTATTTCATTTAAACTAAGTCATCACTTTCATTCTTTAAGTAAATCTTAAAATTATCACAAATCGCTATGTGTTGCAAGTTGCAATACTGCAATATTAGCAACTGCTTTTCAGGGCAGTGGACTTATAGCTAGATAAGGGGTGTTTTGTGTGTCTATGGTCACCATGTAGAGTCATAGATGTCATTGCTATCATTAGTAACGTTCTAGGAATAAGCAGTTAAGTTTCAGCTATCTCTTTCAGGGCTAAAAAATTTCAGGTTACAGTGACTTTGAAACCCCAGTTTTAAGTGAGAATGCAAGGCAGAGTAGGCCCTCTCTACTAAGAGAGAACAATGAGAATCAAAACATTATAGAGACACATCCAGGTTTCATGTCATTAAATTTTCTAAGACACTTAAATATACTTACTGCATTCACTAACACACCTATTATAATGACACTATCAATTTGAAATATGGATTGTTATGGATTTGAAAAATTATGAATGAAAAGTTTATAATCTATACATATTGCAAGTCCCTGTTTCTTTGAATCTAATTCTCACTGGAATAAATGGCATTGATGTAAATAATAGAATATTCCAGCTCTTCAGCTGAACTTGCTTCTCTATTTGCCTGAAGCCCAATTAAGTAAATAAGGGCCTCAGCACACATAAATTCTTCCCTAAAATACTGCAAAAATTCTGCAATTTTTTATTTACCATTTTGTACAGTTCTCTTCTGTGGTTATTTCATGCCCAGGAGGAACATGAGTACCATTGATGTAACACCAACATTGATCTTCAGTCACACATTCCTTTGTCTCTTCATTATAAACAGGCTTGTCAGTAGGGCACCTGGGATAGCAACCTGTTGATGACAAGCAGAACAGTATGCAGGATGAAGAAAAAGTACAAAGAATTAACTCAATGACAGGATATCTTCTGAAGGTAAATGATTCTCACTGAATAAAGCAGTGTGAATAAAACAGAAAATTTCCAATTCAAATTAAACCTTGGACAGTAAGTCTTTCAAAAAGACTTACATCAAACAATTCTTATTGATAATACTGGGGTGAGGAGGTTTAAATCAGAGTTTAGTCAAGAAAAATGGAGAAGTTGTTTTTTCCTAGTTTGAGATCTTGGAGAAAACCCTAATTTATATTAATTTCTGTGGGCAGCTAGTAATTTTAAGACAAAGAAACACCTCATTTTTCTACAGATATTGAAATGTTATCACTGTATCAATAATAATTCAGTGAAGAAGTGGATTCATTAACAAACAGGTTTTTTCACTACGTTTATTGGAACACTAGACCATGTTCAGGTACCTCCACCCCAAACAGATAATTTATCTGCATTTTTGTGCACCTTTGCCCAGAGATCCAAACCCTAGCTGAAAGGAATTAATTGTATGTCAATTCTTGTTGCATTTTTCATGTAAATACATTTTAAAAAATATTCTGTCCTGCTTCCAAATAAACTTTCATAAAATCCAATGCTGAGTTGCATGAATCCTCTTTATCATAAAATTATAGAAAGGTTAGGGTTGGAAGGGACTTTAAAGTTCATCTAGTTCCAACCCCCTGCCACAGGCAGGCACACCTTCCACTAGACCAGGTTTCTCAAAGCCGCATCCAACCTGGCCTTGAACACTGCCTGGGGTGAATCTAGGGAAGATCCACAACTTCTCTGGTCAACCTGCTCCAGTGTCTCAAATAGCCTAAAAATTTAATGACCAGCTAATTAACTGATACTTAAAAGTTGCTTTACACTGTTAGACAGTACTAAAGATGCTGGGACAAAAGTAAATGTACTCTGTATTTCCACTGGAAAAAAAATATAGAAAGATAACTGGATATATAATGATCTGCCTTCTGACACTTTCCAAATCTTTCTAATAATCTAAAATAATCTATTTCAAAACATGGAATTACCTTTTTTTTAAAAAAAAAGGAAAAAAATGTTTAGGTTAGGGTTTTTCAGGGTTTTTTGTTTGCTTGTTTGCTTGTTTTGTTACTAGCAGTTCAAGGATTAAAGTAACATGTAAAGTAACTATGGGCATTTCTTTATGATCCCTAAATTGCAGATAACTGCTTCCAGTCCAGACCAAAAAGACTGTGAGGCCAAAACCAATGCTGTTTTCTCCAACACTATCATGTGGTAAAACAGATGATATTTGTAAAGTCATTCACATTATTGGATCATTGCAGTCCCCTAACATGAGATTCTTTTTCAGTTACCAAAGAAAAGGACTTTCACCTGCTAATATATCTAAATACGTAGGTAGCCCCCAGTAGCCCTCTAAAATAAACAAATATGGAGGTAGCCCTGATGTCTGATATCAAAGATATTTTCCTTTGTAAAGATAAGAGGATGCGGCACATTAACAAAGTCAAGATGGATCTGATTCATAGAATCATAGAATAGTTAGGGTTGGAAAGGACCTTAAGATCATCTAGTTCCAACCCCCCTGCCATGGGCAGGGATACCTCTCACTAAATTCAGAAAGAATGATGAGGTTAAAAACCCCAGATATCAGTAACTTGCTTCTTTACCATGTAAAAGGTCTCTTTCTCTTGAAATGCCCTTATGATGGGATGCAAAATAACAATGGTGTAATAATCTTGCATATTTAAGGATATTATCCAAGCAGAGACTTAGTTTTATGGCTTCCAGGAATGTAACAATCATCCACTGATGTTAATAAATAACAAATTACATTATACGAAGCATTTATATAAGACTGGAGATAAATTCTACATAACAGATATGGAAATATTTTATCAAGCTGACTGGTCAAGATGATGGACTATTCCATCATTATCACATGGCATCTGAACAAATTTATATGAAATAAAATATAAAAATGGCAAGGAATTTATTACCTTCCAGGTATGGTACTGAAAAGTTGGTGCTGACATTATTAATTATCCTGCAAGTCATGATATTACTGCCACAAGGCTCATAGTGCCAGTCACACTCATTACGAGGGTTGTAGTAGTCACAAAATATCGCTGATGAGAAAAAAAAGAGAAGCTGAATAAAAGTACAGTTGCCGGAATGCAGCTCTAATCAGATCTTTAAAGGTACAACTTAAATGAATCTACATGTTAAGCTAGCAAAATTTCTCATGAGGTATAGGACCTGGACTTTCTGCTACTATACTTAAACTCAGGGTACATAAAATTCAATATTATTAATGATTTATTTGATAGGTTTCCTGATAGCAGCCAGAAAGATAAAGTTGTGTTTAACTGTTACTCACGGCATATATCAGGAGTTCTCCAGAAAACACAGGCCTGGTGCTTGGTACATTCTTGAGCATACGCAGCAACTGCAGAACAGAAGCACTCACAGTCTCCACCACTGTCACAAGAGCAAGCATCATGAACACAAGCTTCATAGAAAGGAATTGGGTCCACCTGATGGGGAAAGAAATGATGCCTCAGTTCATCTCCAAATTAGTTTTCAAACTAGTAAGCTTGAAAGATCTCTTGAGATATGGGAATTGACCTGGGCAAGAATGAGACTGTTTCTAAGAATTACCAAATCACAAACGAATATTATAGGCTTCCAGCTGCTTAATAGATTTTGGATAATAATTTGGATAACATAGTACCTTCATAATTTGCTACGACTGAAAAAATTAGAGTCCTTGTCTATGCTCACATTTTTTAACAGAGTTACATTTTACTCCTTTCAAAACCAAGTTTGTTTAACACCAATGAAGTCTAATGTTCCAATAAGCTTTGCCAACCAAGTGGTGATCAATAGCAGAAAGACACATTAGCAAAACATTTTTTGTTCAGGACTGCAAGAGGAGAAACCTAGTCTGGATTTTAGCTGCTAAAGGAATCAACATAGAAACATATATCAAGTTAATGAAATTAGTAATTCTTTGTGACTTTTCCACTGTGAGTTAAGATGAAATTGTAGTTAATATGACCATACTTAGGAAAGATGCAAGAAGTAGAGGGCAGTGCTCCCTGTGCACTGTAGTCCGGAAGCTGTTGGCCTGACGTGGCATCTGAAAATTTGAGGCACATTACCAGTGGCAAAGTTAGTAAATGACTAAACTGTACAATGTCAGCAGTTTCCATCCTGGATTCTTTCTATGGGTTGAATATAACAAGCAGCAGTAGTCTCTTCAACAGCCACCTTTCAAGCATAGTATGTTGCTTCTGTCAGAAGAGGGGTCTGATGATCACAAGGCCTTTCAGAAATTACAGTATGCTTGTCTCTCAAGAAGAGATAGTGTAACTGCAGTACACACAGACCTATTTAGGCTAGATTTATGAAGCTAACTTGCACAGCAGAAGCTGTCAAACTGTGGGAATGAACAGGGGCTTGCCCAGCCAGGGGTGGTGCCACTACTGATACAGTTACATTGCCACAGATATTCGAATTATTTTGATTAAGGTTAGGTAAAATGTGTTGACACCTGTAGCTGTTCTGAAGGCTAAACCATCTAGCCACTTCATTTTTGACAGTATCTCTGCTTCTGTAGTAACGGAAATGCACCATGCTGTCCCATCACCTACGTTCCCCTTACAAACCTTGGAGTGACAAATTTTAAAGACTTCACTCTGGATGATGCTGCATTCTTTCTCTGCCCAGGACTTCCGATGTGGTTTTACATCACAGGGCTCTATCTCTTCTGTAACATCTGGGCACATGGAAGACTGTTTCCAGGAATTCCCAAACTTTAGAGCGCTAGTGTCCTGCAGCCCACTCCTTGTTGTAAAGTCATTGTTAGACTTGTCATCAAAGTTGCCACACAGACCACACACTTTGCCCTGGAAAAAAAAAAATAACATATCCACAGCTTTTAAATGTACCACGGAAGTCAGAAACAGACTCTAGTAAAGTAAAACATTGACATTAAAAAGGACAACTGACTCTCTGTGTAAATAGCATTTCTATCTTTACTTCCAAATAATTTTAATAGAAAATTATAAATAAATATTAAGTTTATTTATATAGTAAACGTATCTATAGACAAAAATAATTCTATTTATATAATAAAATTATAAATAAATAAAAAATAAATAAACTTTTATTTGTCTGTGTACTCAGCAAACTATTCAACTGCCATGTCTTCCTTACTTGAAACCAATTATATCTAGTGTATTTCCATGCCGCTGTGACATCCTTTCATCCAACTTATAACACTGAAGAGTCTGAAAACCTCTTTCAGCTGAAAAGAATTCATTTATTTTCATTTTTCTCAATTTATCATTACTCAGCTTTATTAATATAAGCCTGAGTGAGTATTATTCTGCTCAAAATTGTTTTTATTTAAAACTTCTAACATAATGAGGACCACTTAATTCATGGGAAAAAAAAAAAAAAAGACAGACTCATTTTTCTTGAAAGAAAGAATTTAGCAATTTACACACAACAGTGAATTTTTGGTAGTGATATTTAAGGTACATCAGCCCCCTTTAGGAACATCTTCTTTAGACAACCCCTCACCTCCCTATTCACCACAATGGACCTAGCAGTCTATAACTCAGCATGCTGATTTTCAGAAATCAGAACCATCTCCAGACATTGCACAGGAAGTCTGGTTTTAACTCAGGGCTGAGATTCTATGCAGGTTTCCAAGTGCATGCACTGTCAATTTGCATTCCCTAAATTAATTTGGATATTTAGTTCTTAACATTTACAAACTCAGAATGCCTTAGAAGTTTAGCTTTATTGCAATCACATGCTACGCATCCTCTGCAATGCATCGTGATGGTCAGTAAGGAACTCCAGTAGCACTTCTGCAAGCTGTGATAGTACTATTGCAAGCTAATAATCACTGTGCACAGGATATAGGAATCAAACATGGAATCAGAATAGAATAACATATATATTTCCTTATCTCATTGATCTATTCATACTACTACTTCAGAAAAAAGACAGACAGGTCCTAACTTTGTAATCAGGGGTCAGCTTGATGAAAACAGTAGTCTTCTTATCCCAGATAAGCATCACACCATTGCTAGCCTCAATAACGAGGTAGAGGCCTACTGTCCTGTTCCAATAATGTACATCATCACCAGTATCTCGCTGAATTTCTTTATAATCTTTGTTCTCCAATTTCAATTCAGTTTTCTGAAAGATAAAAAAGAGAACTATTGTAACACTAACTTCTATGATGAAAAAAAATATTTATATGCTCATAACAATATAGTATCTGAAACCAATAGCTCAAAGTCTAGAATGACTTTCTGAGATGACAGGAAGTAGTGTAGCAATTTTGTTTGACAGAGGTTCTAGTACCTGAGAATCTACACTTTTACAGATAAATTTGATAGGGCCTCTACCTTTGCTTGCTATACACGCCTTTAGGCATATGGCTTTGGAGCAGTACTTTCATTTTTTTAATACTTGAATACTGATATTCACTGAGCATCATTACTCACCCCTAGAAACATTTTAATAGCCTTTGAGCAGGTAACTCCTGTAGTTCCACAAGGGACATTCTCTGTGATGATACTGAATGAGCCACTGGTATTTCTATCACCACAAAAATCCTATTGAAAAAGTTAAAAATGAGCATTAGAAGATTAGGTAGAATATTTCGGTTTTAGTTCAATCTCATACTAATTAGAGTCATTTAAATCTCCACAATTAATAAATAGTTACTGCTGCTTTATATGTGAAATCCTACAGATATATATTTTTACAGATGCACAAACATATACACATACATCTCTGCATACATATAAATATTTCAGAGTCTAGTGTGTGGTAAAATCTGTGAAAGAAGTGGCATAATAAAACAAAATGAAGAATATACCTTTAAATATAAATATATTTGTTTCATAAACTTAGAATTTTGATATATTTGACAACTGATAATGTGTTGTTAGAGCTCACTATAAAAATAGTCTTCTTACATAATACAATTTGTGATTGCTGCATCCAAAAAAGCCCACACTCACACAGCTTCATGGCACTGAAAATACAGAGTTTATCTTAGCAGAATGTGTGAACACCTCAGGAAGAGTGATGGCATGTAATAATGAATGACAAAACCAAGAAGGAAAGTATATCTTAAAGGCAACTGGATGCCATTTCAGCCTGCCCTGATCAGCACTACCTGAGTAGCCACATATTCACAGCTTCCATCAAAGTCATAGAATCTTCCATCAAAGGTGATATAATGGCCACTTCCATATATCATACAAGTCCCATAGCACACATCTTCAGTGCAGCTCCAAACCCCTTTTTGGCAGGTACTAGAAGAGAACAGAAGAGTTGAATTTTCAGGTCTCACCAAGAGTGTGTTGTTTGGTAAACTACAGAATAAACTACATCAGCAGCTACCTGACAAAACATGACAATGTGCACAATATCTATTTCAGTGTTACAGAGGGTCTTAAGTTTCAACTTCAATAGTATCCTGGATTTAAACCTATAACATGATTTTTTTTAACTCTGACTAGCCACATTTTTCAGATCTGACAGTGTCCATATTCAAAAAATGAGTGCACTTTCCTAATAAGAGATGCCAACTAAAAACAGATGTAACTATTACCCCAACATTTTCAGCACAATATGTATTTCCTCAGATAGTGAACAGCACACCTGAAAATAAAGATTTATACTTGCAGCTACTGCAGCCACTGTAGTACATAAGCCTACACACGGCTATTAATTTATTGCATAGAATATATTCTAGAAGACAGTACAAAATTATAACTCACCAGGTGTTGCAGTCCACTGTTACCTGCTGGCCAGGAGAATACCACTGGTTGTTATGAACGCATGGGCAGTCCTTCTCCTCCACACAGCCCCCTTTCCCATCATCAAATAGACCCTCAGGACACACACAGCCTGAGACACACTCTGCCTGGAACTAAGAAATCAGAGCAAAATTTGTTAAATTATGAAAAAGCACTGCATCTTCATTTCAGTTCTTCATAAGCACTCTGGTAAAAACAGCATTTATAACAAACATTGATTGGTTTTATAAGGCTTTTCTTTCTAGGTTTCTAATGCTTTTCTCTTTTTTTTTTGGATGAAGACACAGTAAAAAAAAAAGGGGAGGGAAATCACAAAATTACCGAATGATTAATATTATTTGGAGTAAAAGAAAGGAGGATTAAAGCAAAGAGAAATCAGCTGTTAGTTACAACTGCATTTTCTGTGTTGCACTGGTACAGAATAAAGGAAATAAGAAGTGGAGAAAAACTGAATACATACGTGATCAGTTCGAGGAGTGTGACAGCTAAGTTGTACAGGCGTTTGTGAATTCCAACTTGGGGATGCATTGCAGTCAAAGTATGTCTTGTTAGAAGAACATTCTGTTACACCTGAAAGGTATATTGCTGGTTTGAATGAATCCAGAAAAGGCAAAATAAATGTATGAAAGGTGGTAGCTACTGAGACAGGAATCATAGGGTATGGCTATCCTTATGAAAAAAAAAAAACTCAGCGAAGACAGAACAAAGTGAAAATGTCTAACTGTTCCACATAAAGGTAGAAAGCAAACATACAAAACAATTCAGTGGAGAATTTAATGGAAATCTAATGGATTTGGATTTGGAGGTTGAGTTATGGCTTTTATGTTAGTTTACTTTATAGAACGTCACTTACTTTGCATTCTTATTTTCACTGAAGTACACTGGATCTTTGCATTTCGGCAAATACTAGAAAAGCGAAGTAAGTAGAAATTAAAAAGAAAAAAGTAAGCTCAGTGTCTTCAATTTAAATCTAAGAATTTATTAATACAAATTTGAGAGTATTTATTAGTATTTTACACATAATTTCTATAGCTATTTCAAGGTGAACTCTATTGAAGTGCACTCACGAATTTTCACTAGGAGAAAAAGCACAGCAAGATTTTAGGCAAATGTTCTCGAAGGTTATCTTTTATGAATGACAGCTATTCTACTAATCCTTAATACTGAGCTTTTTGATGGCTCAGGAAACAGACAATAATGAAACCGATAATAATGGTAATTTAATTCAAAGCCTTCACTTGAATAAACAAAACATTTTCATGCCTATATAACTCATATGTTGCAAATTTGTTAGCCTGTATGCTTCATCTGCTGGGTAAGAGAAGTATTTCACAGGTTGCACTGATGATTCACGCAGCAAACAGTTGTCAGTTAATGATAAAAAAATACCAGCATTGTGAAAGTTCCTTCCAAAAGCCTATGCTACAGTAAATACACATCAAGGAGACCTTCCTTCAATGGAAAACGCAAGCAATCTGTCCCTGACAGAAAAGAAAACAGCAACATAAAATTATAGCCAGCTTTTTGTCTTCCTCTTACCCCTTTGCTCAACAAAGACTTACTAACAGTGTAGGTTCAGAGTAAAGTTTATCTGTGAAGGCCAGTACCTTGACCTCCAAACAACGCTGCATTTCTCAATTATTAATAAATCTCACTGCAACAGGATGATGCTTTGCTCAGCATGAAGATGCTGTGAAATGCATTACAAGTGCTCATTAAAGCACCACAAAAATTTAAGGACTTTACACCTAATAAGTAAATTTTAAAAGGGCTTTTATCACCTACAAAAAAAGAAGTCACAGTAAAGCATACCAGCGTTCCCCATCTTTTGTGACATATTCCCCTGGTTCCAGGTATGACCCCTTGTAATAGCATGGGCACTTGGAGATGGGCACACAGGCATCCTGGTTATCTAAGTATGTATTATATGGGCAGCCACAGCCATCCACAGGAGCAAAGTCTTGCAAGCACTGCTTTTCACCATCAGCAAGGGAACGACAGGTTTGCTGGCACATTGTAAGGTTGTAAAGGAAGATTTGATTTCCTGGGCAGGCAGACACTTCACTACCTGGAGGGAAAATAAGCAAACTGATAATTAGGGGATGCAGGGTGGACAATTTAACCATGACATTTACATTTGGTTTCTTTGGCTGTGCAGCATGTAAAGGTAAAAATACTTCCTGAGGTTTTATTTTAGTAGCAGGCAAAAGGAAGTCTTCAACAGATATCCTAAGTCACAAGTAACACTAGCCTAACTTTGTTTACCTATTGAAGACTTCCTTTTGACTGCTACTAATAGTTTCTACTTTCATACCCATATTTGTTTCACACACTGATAATCAGAGAGAGAGCACAATGTAATAAACTGCTAGTCTCAACAATACTGTGCTTTTGATGAAAAGGAAGCACAATGATAAGCAAAGACAATGTAAAAGCCATGATGAGTGTCATTTTATTAGTCAAAGATATAAAGATAATAAAAATTACTATTTACATGGGGGAAAGAAAGTGAAAGTGAAAAACACTGCTTGCTAATTTTTTGCTAACCAAAAAATGCAACATGATTTAGTAAATTTTGTAAGCATTATCTCTTTTAAGTCCATTAGATATATCTAAGATACTCCAAATCCCTTAACATTGCGATCATTGACAATAAAATTCAGGAAGAACCCACTTATGTCTTATGGCTAAATAATTCCACATGGGTTACAGTTCCACTACTTACTGCAGACACTTTGTCTCCAGCCTCCCAGTATGATCCCTTTGAAAGCACAGGCTCTTGCGTAGGAGGACAGGGCAGCACACAGGCATTCTTCACTGTCTTCACAGAGGCAGGTATCATATTTACATTTCTGAAAGAAGAGCAGAAGAGTCAGTAAGTCCACAGGAAACCAATGCGTAATTGCAACTCAGTTGCTATGAAATATTCTGTGTCCTTTTTCTGATGTTGTTTTTATCAGTTCCTATGCTCGGAGAACTATGGAAGGAAAGGACAAAGACCAGGGACTGAAAGCGCTGCAAAGAAATAGGAATTCTTTTTTGCTCGGGTAGGCCTCATTTACCGCTCAGCAGTGATGAGCATGGGAGGAACATAACCATACAATTTTGGCACAAAAGAATATTTGCTGTTACATTGTAACTAATGCAGGAAACATAATAAATACTTGTGGTATTTTTCCCCGGACTCATTAGCAACTAATGTATAAGGGTAGACTTAAACTTTCCGTGCATCCCTGCATCTCTTGAATCTTCTTTCCAGTTCAAATATCCAGTCTATTAAAAATGTACATTAAATGCAAAATATAAGACAGCAGAAGAACAAATTTATCTTTTCCTTCAGTAGCACTAGGTAAGAAACTCATCATACGAAGTAGTTCTAATGCATGCTATGCTACCTCAGTTAATCTCTGCAAAAACCTTGCCAGCTGTTATGAGCAAGCTATTCAGTAACGTCTCAAACGTTTGAACAATAATAAATGCCTACCGTCACCTATCTGAAATAAGGCACTACTAAAAAGGGTGCAAGATTACAATACCTTATAGTATTCTGACGGTTCAATGATTAAGTGACATCTTGCAAAAGGACCCTCTGAGTTTTTCAGCAAAGAACACCAATGCTCAGCATAATTTGCTGAAATAAAAAGAGAAAAATTGAATTATATCATTACATTCACTACATTCACTTATCTTCCTTGTGCCATGTCTAGTTATGTTGTCACATAAATGCAATGCAATGATAAAAATGAGAGAACTGCATGTATTTTGGGGAGAGGAGAAACTACATGCAATCACTGTACATGTATTTCTGTTCTCATATTCAATTATCTAATGGTAGACACACAGTCATAAAATCAAACACTGCATTTTTCTGCTGCAAGTTGTCTACATGGAATTGTGACAGCACTTATTCAGAGATCACAAAGCTAAATTAAACATAGGGAAAATACTACTAGGAAATACAAGCTGCCTTTGAGGAGAATATAAATTAATGACCTTATTTCCCTGCCTTCCAGCTCAGGATTCCTCTGCAATCATCCCCTAAATATTCACTTCAGGGATCCTATGTATACGCACTTGCAGAAATTAATTATTAATTTGACAGTCCTCTAAAAAAACCCATCAGTGACACACTACAAAGCTTACATGCCTGTTGCAGTAATATACGGCAACTATCTGACTTATTAATGTGCTTACCACTTTCAATGCTGAGACTGCAAGGGTCTTCCAGCTTTTCTACCTGGTCTGTACAGGTGGATTGAGCTTTCCATGTGTTAGCAAAGGCAGATCCTGTAGCTTCCACCAGCCCACTGGTTGTTTTGAAGTCATCACCTTCCATTCCATTGAAGTTTCCACAAAGACCTATTGAAAAAGATGGTAAAAAAATACATAATCATTACCCATTCTCATTCAAAGATCAAAGGGTAAGCAACTATTCATCGCAAACATTAGAATTGAAGTTCATACAGCTGATTATTCCACCCTTATATTAAAGCATTCTATAAGTAGTGAAGGTTAAGGAGCCCTACTTTAAATATTTACCTCTCGAGAATAGTTTTCATGAAGATATCGCTGCCTCAGAAGACCACCACCCTGTCCTGTAAGTTTTATGCTTTCTGATGACATTAAAACCACAAATTACACCAAAAGCCTGATTTTGTGACTTGTTAGAAAAGAAACTGAATACAAAAGTAAGAAATATTCCAGGAAACATTCATGTACTGGCACCAGAGTGATAGGTGACTTCAATACAAAATAATAAAAATGCATTTCTAGTTTGCTTGAGTCGATTTTCTTACAATGTTTTGGTTCCTTTTTTCATTTTCCCCCTCTTGAATCAGTAAGTAGCATGAATTATCACTCATGTATGAATATATGACTCTTCAGCCGTGGAAAAGCATGGCTTTGTTTCCCATTTGGCTAGATACTTACCTTGAAGTTTTCCTTGAACTGATTGATCCACAGTTGCAAACAGCTGCATGACTGGAAACAACTGGATTTGCAGCTGAAGCCCAAAAGAAGTTTGTACAACAAGGTAATAGGAAGATGGCTTGAACACTGAGAAGCTGGCTGAAAACACAAAATATGAATTGTGCAGTAAACACAGGATGCCAGAAGAAACATTTATTAGATTCTAAATTACAACCTGCCATGAAATCTCTGAGATGAGGCTCAAAGTAATCGTTCCTTTCCTCAAAAAATTGCTGGCCTCCATCGTACAGTGCTCATCCTCACAATTTCACATTGGCAAACTCCCTAAATGTAAATTTGAATCCTGCATCCAGACCATTTATAAAAACATTAAAGAGCACTAGCCCTAAAATTGAACCTCACAGGGGAGCCTCAGTGGTGACAGTCTGCCAGCCTGCTGCAACCACATTTACTATAACTCTGAGTACAGCCTGTCAGCCAATTGTTCACCCAGCCTATTACAGACTGGTCTAGCTGTCTGTCGGACATTTTGTACAGAAGGATAGTCTGAGAGACAGTATCAAAAACTTTTCTGAAGTAAAAAAACCCCAGTATGTACTGGCTAACCAATTTCTTATAGTAAGTTGCTACTGTATGTTCTATTTATCCATTTAATCTTATTTCTTGCCCATAGCACTTTAATTTCTCTAAACTTTCAGCTACACACTGGGATTGGTTTTGCACAAGTACACATGAATGGATCACCCCATGAATACTTCTCCTTTCAGCTGAAGAATTACTTTCTTTCATCTAAAGATAGGCCAGTAAATAAGAAGCAACACATGCCGTATCAGTGTGCTGCCTGCACTTATCTAAAAAGGAGTGCCAAGAGAAGTTCTGCATTCCTTTCAACAGTTTCTCCCAGAGGCCACAGCTGCTGTCTGATAATGACCTTCCACCAGAAGTTATGCTCCTACATTAGGTGATCTGAGTCAGCCTCTGAAAGTGTCTGTTTAAATTCACTGCTTATATTAAAAGGCATTGATGTGTCAACTGAGCTAAGAAAATGAGAGGGTGCTACACAGTACATCCTTATTTCCTGCCCTAATTGAGCGGAAAATACAGCAGTTACCTTCTGCCAGGCTTTCTTCCCACAGGGAGGAAAAACAAAAAAGCATGGGGAAGAAGCAGGATGGTGCAGACATGCCTAAGCCTCACCATGACTGTGAGCCACGACATGCTCACACCGTGTAGCTAGGCTTGGTTTTAAATATAAGCCATGACAATTCCTCTTTCCCAAGCTACATGCCAAAGTATACTCAGGATGCACGAAAAAGTGAAGCGACATTTCTTTCAATCATCTGTTGTATACAGTCAGTCTGCCTATAAAATTCTCAGTGATGACTATTAAACCACATTCATCCCCAAGTTATTCCAAAATCTGAGCAATTTCATATGACTGTTTTCCACTTTTGCCTCTGAAAAAAATACACGTCCACATGAGAAGGCAAGTGTACGACATATGACACACAAGACTATGTCCCTTACCTGACACATGAGGCACATTCACGGTCATCTCATTTAGTAACACACTGCCATCTGATCTGAAAACCACCACCTGCATAATAGCAAATAGAATCAATGAGGTTCCAGGTACTGAGAGGAAAAGGAACTAAAAAAAAATTAAGAGGGGAGACATTCTGCATATTTAGACTGTGTCTAGAACTTGAAATCTTTGGAATGAAGAATCTGTCTGAAAATCAAATGTGCAGCAGACCTGTAGAATACAAGAAAGGTTTTGTCTTGCTGTTCAGTGTTTCACTTACACCTGCCTACAACAATTTATAGCAGTAATGAAATGCAAATCTCATTTATATTGACCACTTCGTTTAAAGCAAGAAAATGCTAGGCCTTCAAGACCTATATCAAATTCCAAATCTCTATAAAAGCATGTGCCACAGCTTCAGTGTAATGATTTAGTATGATTCTGGCATGGAAAGAAAGCAGTTTGTTAAACTTCCTCATAAATGAGAGTCTGAATATAAAGAAACACAAAATCATGGGGTTCTGATTTCATTTGGTTTGGGCTTGTTCTAGTTATTCAGGAAAGGACATGGAGCACTAGAAACATGGAAGGAAAATTATGTGTACATGTATGTAAAATTAGGTATAAATATAATCTAGATATTCCCATAACAAAACAGAATATTAAAATGGATGAAAACAAACATTTAAGAAGGTTGGATTGTATCAATATTCAAAGATGGTATCGCTTCTGAAAAAGACACAATTAGGTCTGTAAAATTGTGTCCTAATAAAGTAAAATGCTGTGAGGAGGAGAAGAATGGCACTCTTACTTCCAGCCAGCCCTGAATACAGTAAGAAGAATCATATAGCAGAGAAGGAAAGGGGGAAATGCCATCTTACTTGAATCTCATCTTTTGTACTGTTTAGGTCTATTTTGAGTTGTCAAGGCAGAAGCCTGAGTTCTTTTTCAGCCTGAGGTGCCTTATCTATCCACAACAGTGACTCCAGAAGAGTAAGTTATTGCTGTACAGTAAAGGAAATATGCTAATTTTCAACATATCTAGCAGAACACTTACATTTTTTTTGCCATCTACTAGCAGCACAACAGTCTTCAAACAGGTCTGCCTGTCTGTGGAGCCACAGGGAGCCAGCTCTGCCAGCAGAGCATGACTATCATTTACAGAACCCTACAATCACAGGGAAATAAATATCCACTGGTCAAATCAAAGATTTCACAAGATTATTTCCAAAACAAAGACTAAAGTCACCAGTTATAATAACAGTTACTCTAGAACTTAGCTATTAAGACCACCATTTAAGCACTGGCTCTGGAATCGGAGCTGCCTACGGTTTCTGTTTCAAGATCTTTGTTGTTCTCTAGAAGAACATGCCCAGCTCCTTTCCCTAGCTGACTTTGACACTCAGACACATGAACAGCTATGACCAATCTGGTTGAAAGCATCTAAACCCAAGAAGTGCCAATTTTTGTAGCCTACCTATTCATGCAGCCAGAGTGATCCTTTGATTTCCTATACATGAAGGACTCCACTGGATAATAACAGCATACACGGTCTATCTGACTTTGTTAACAATCCATTGCAGTAAGTGCCCAACTCCCCAGAAGGGCTATTACAGCCCTTCCTAAATTTTCCAGTACAATTTTTAGCATTTCTACTTCCCTCATCCCATAAAAATGGAATAAAACAATAATTCATACCTCTTATATATCAGTGCACAGACATTTGATTTTACTCAAAAAGAGAAAAGCTCTACAGTGCACAGTACCTTGGACAACACATAATAACAGTCTCCATGGAAGGTGTATTTCTTCCCATCAAAGGTGGTAATATGGGATCCTCCTTCCAGTGAACATGTGCCTGGACAGGGTAAATCTTTGCATGTCCATCTCCCTGAAGCACAGGTGCTAGAAACAGACAAATAATTTAAAAATGTTTGTAGGCATTAAAGGAGTTATGAGTGATGAAAGCAGCTGCATACCTAGTAAACAACAAGAAAACCACAAGTGTTTTAAAAATGTATATTTGACCATTTCCTTAGGAAATCCCTTCTGCCATATGCCGCAGATAGAGGAAAACTTTTAAAAGAATTGGTTGTATATAAATATGCAACATAAATACTTATTTCAGAATGTTTTCAGGAAGTCTCCTATGACTTAAGTGGAAGACTGAAAAACACAGACCCGTTTACAATCAAGCAACGAAAGGTGTATAAACAACCGTGATCCTTACCATTCCTCACATTCATTGGTAATACTTTCTCCAGGTGAATACTCATTTCCATGGAGTTTGCAGTGGCACTGGCTAACAGGTATGCATCCTTTTTCAGTAATATCATCATACACAGTTCCTGTAAAGCACAACAGTAAACTATTCCAGCTCTTTCTGAAAGAAGTGATTTCCAGAGAGGAGAAACTCTCAGAGGAGGCATGCTCTCAATACGGCACAGAAAGCAAAGGCTGAAATTATCAAAACTGAAGAATACTGTTTCTGCTTTTTACAAAACACATGGAAAGCACTTTTATCCAGCTTTGAAAACCTAAGTCTACCTATTTATGTAACTACACACAGACAAAAAGGTTAATGTAAGCATACAAGAACAATCTCAGAGTTTCACATGTCTAGATTTTCAGTCACTCTGTAGACTATCACCGCAATATTTTTTCCTGAGGTTAACAGTAGAATCCATAGAATAGTTAGGGTTGGAAAGGACATTAAAATCATCTAGTTCCAACCACCCTGCCATGGGCAGAGACACCTCACACTAAACCACTAAACCATGTCACCCAAGGCTATGTCCAACCTGGCCTTGAACACTGCCAGGGATGGAGCATTCACAACTTCCC
>JANRGW010040287.1:0-30289 GCA_024733675.1 Psilopsiagon aymara | reverse complement strand
AGAAGTTCTTTACTGTAAGGGTGGTGAGGCACTGGAATGGGTTGCCCAGGGAAGTTGTGAATGCTCCATCGCTGGCAATGCTCAAGGCCGGGTTGGACATAGTCTTGGGTGACATGGTTTAGTGTGAGGTGTACCTGCCCATGGCAGGCGGGTTGGAACTGGATGATCTTAATATACTTTCCAACCCTAACTATTCTGTGATTCCATATGCTTCTCATACTTTGTATCCCAAACCTCACATGAATTTCATAAAATGCTTCACAAAATAAAATATTTTGTCTGAAGTACTGGAGCACTTTAAAATCTGCTTTAATTGCTGGCTTACCTGGTTGGTTTGGTAATTATTTAAATACTTTATATCGAGAAAGTTTTATGACATCAAGAATGATCTTGCTGTTGCTGTATCAAGCTATACAAATGCAGCAGTTAAAGATTTCAGGCCACTAGGACCGTAGCCTTAAATTTTTTTGGAGGCAGAAGAGAAAAAAGTTAATAGAATTCCTCAATGAATTATTAAAGTAAAACATTGTCCTGTGTTCTTGGTACTTTGAGGCATTTTGAACACAAATGTGAAAGAGACCTTTAACACACAACACTCTGAGCTCACATAGATACTGTACAGCCCTAAATGAGGGGTAACAAACAGCAAAGAGCTCAGCACTTCAGAAACAAAAAGACAGAATTGAAATTACTTCTGGAAAGGGGAATGATTAATGTTTTGAAGAAATACCAGTCATGAGACACTTGTTTACCACAGAATTTCTGCTGGCTTGAACAGGAAGGAAGGTGTTTAGTGTAGTCTAACATAATTTCCAAAGAGCAAGTACCAGTCTAAAGTGGGATTAAGCATGGATGACAATGCCTAGCAGAGAAGTACTCAGTAACTACAGCAGAAAACACACATTTCAGCTATCTTCAGAAACCAAATTAAAAAACTTGAGTATAAGGCAAAAGAAAGGAGGTAATAAACTTAACTGAAAAATCTGTAGTTCATTAAAATTAGATGTCTGTTACCACTGAAAAGGTGTCAATGATCGAGACAATTCCCAAGAGATGGAAACTTCCTCTGCACTCCAGGCTGTCCATCTACCAGAGGACCTCAGATACCAGGAGGTACCAAATAGTTAATACTGACTTTTTAACAGCAACACCCTTAATAAAGGAGTGGAGTCTTTATAATTAGAAAAGGCAGTGACTTCAATATGTCAGTTGCACTGTAAGTAAATACCCAGTTTCTATTTTTACTAGTGGCCACAGCATTTTTCCAGGGTTATTTCTATACTGGTGTCCAGAATTACTTTCTTAATCTATAGCAGTTGTATGAGAGCTATAGGATTAATGTTTTGTTCTTCATTTTCCTGTTTCCTGATGAAAGTCAGGCATCTTCATTTAGCTTTCATTAGTAGAGGTGCCAGCAATGAATAATAAAGCACGTGAAAACTTAAGCTGATGCTGGTTTATGGCATTCACTTTCTTGTTTTAGTCTCTTAAAACCAGGCCTCTGTGGTTTGCCTGACTGCCGTTCTACAAAGGTCACTACCTATCCCAGTGTGTTTGGTAGAGGAGGGGCGACTTGGTAATTCATATGTGCAAATTTATATGAATAGTGAAACTCTCTGAGCCCTCTCACCCTTCAAAGCAGTGTGCTACTGTCAAGACCCATCTCTTCGCAATCAAAACACAGCCACATATGTGTCCACTTGGCTCACTCTGCAGGGAGCATTGCCATGGCCATCGGCCTGGGCGACTGGTCCTACCACCAAGGATCCTCTTGTTCATGCGAGCAGCTGGGCGACGGCCACAGTCTATGAGGAACAGATGCAGAAGGGAGTTACCACAATGTTACTTTTGTTACCATGAGGGCAGCATGTACAAGACTTTCTACAAGGAAAATGTGGGCAGAATTGTATTAACAGTCATGAAATTACGCCGAATAATAGAGAACATTAAATCATGAACAACCACACAATAATATCACAGAATCATAAATGGTTTGGGTTGAAAGGGACCTTCAAGATCATCCAGTTCCACTCCCCTGCCATGGGCAAGGACACCTTCCTCTAGACCAAGTTGCTCAAAGCCCCATCCATCCAGCCTGGCCTTGAACACTAGCCAGCTTCTTTGGCCAGCCTGTGCCAGCGCCTCACCACCCTCACAAGGAAGAATTTCTTCATCATATCTAATTTAAACATACCCTTTCCCAGTTGAAATTTATTCCCTCTTGTCCTATCCCTATATGTCCTTCTGTAAAGTTCCTCTCCCTCTTTTTATCAAACACACTGAGCCATTTTTATCCTTCCTTTATATCAGAGGATTTTCTCTCCTGATACTAATTTAACCAGCTCAGCCTGAAATATTAACCAAGCAAGGCTTGGTATCCTGACTTACTTTCTGCCAGGGATTACCAGGCTGCCCTTAAGAAAGTGTCCTGGGTTTATGTCAGCTGGCAACATGTCTGGGCTACTTTGTGCTATCCATAAGAACCGATTCTGGAAAATCTGCTCAGCAATAATAAGGCTTTCTTAAGCCAGGTGTCAGGTGAATGTCACACTGTTTACTCAGCTACATGGCAGCAATCTTGCTTGGCCTATGGAAATCACTAAGGGAGGAGATTTGAAAAACTGAAGACATTCCAGTATTGTGTTCATTCTACTTTATAAGCCACTTCCCCTGGAAATTACACCAGATTGCCATCTGCCAGACAGTTACTTTTCTGAAACAGATAGCCCTTCACTTTTATTTCACTTTATATTCTGGATTTGTAAGATAGCAGACATTATTTATTCTGTTTATACTAGGTCTGATTTAGAGATCAAAAGAACACCATCAGTTTCTGCAGTCAGCCTCCCAAGGGAGGAGCCATAGTTATTTGTAACCTGTAATTCTTACTGTGTTCACTTAACTTCAGAAGTCAATGGGTTTTAAATGTACTTAAAGCAACATACGTCAGAAGCAAACACCTTTGACAGGCTCATATAAGGGTTGGGGCTTTTTCTGATCAGTGGTAAATCTTTTGCTTAGTTTCCCATATTTAGGTCATGCTTTGTCATTAATTTTCCCTGTGTCAAGCTAATCCATAATTTAGGTGTTCTTCAACAAAACTCTCCTTGTCTGTAGGACAGGATTTCACTGAAGATGAAGAATTTCTGCATTTCCAAACCAGTTAAACTTGCAGTCTGCTGCATCTACAGACTTGGTCTGCAGTTTTCTACTTCAGATTCTCCCATCCCTTGAGCTCCCAGGCAGATAGCCTGCTAACCACTCAGCACAAAGTTCTATCAAAGTAATTTTTGGAACCTAACTGCTGACAAAATTCGTTCTGTGGGAGCAGGACTGCAGCACATTGCCTTGTAGTCAAAGAAGAAGAAAAGCTGATGAAAATGAATAGCATAGAGGGGGAAAAAAACACTGCAAAACTGGATGTTGCACAAGTACAGTCAAATTTCAGAATGAATCTACACTAAACATTCGCATTTGTTAATGCAATTTAGCACATCTTGGAAAACATCTTTGTATCATACGCTCTTCTCTCTTACCTGCTTTAGTGCAGAAGAGAGCCACTTTGCTTCTGCTCCGACACATCTGTCTAAATATTAAAACAAAAATATGGTGGAAATTTCAATTAATGGATGCACTTTCTGTCAATTTGAACATCTGCACAAGTACTTGGTACTCGTTGTTGTGAACCAGCTGTGAAAAACCACACAAACTGTAAAAAGGAACACAAACAGCTTCTTAACGCCAGATCACCTGTGATTTCCAGTGTCTTCCTGGAGGTAAGGCAAAGCACTAGGTCAGCTTTACGATGCATTTCATAAGTGGGGTGCTCCATGCTCTGCAGACTATCTCACCCTCTGAGCACTGACCCAGCTCTGAGCTTAGCTGGGATGTACAATCTGTCAAGTCTTAACTTATGGCACCTGAAAGCACAGGAATTGCCCTTCTCCTCTTTCTTCCAGCTGAAGGATAGAATTGTCTTTTAAATACCTTTGATAAGAGATGATCTTTCATACCCTAAACATTTGGGAAGTCTGAAAAAACAGGAAGTTTGCAAAAGTATTACAACAACAAAAATGAGCATTGCTGTTAGACTTTTTTTCATATGAGAGAGGATAGAAGGGATTCTTTGTCAAAGGGAGATACCTGTAAAACAGTGAGCATTGTTGCTCAAACAACTGACTGCCTTTCAATTTCCACCCCTTTCGTTCCTACTGTATACATGCTTTTCTGAGGCAGATGCAAAGCTAATTAGACTGGATACCCGTATTATCTGCTCCCCAGGTAATTCACTGAAGGCTGTAATCTCAGTAGGTAGGCAGTATCTTTAAAATTTCAACCACCTATAAAGGGCTTCATTTAAGTCATAGATACTAATGTGGGCACAAGAAGAGTGCCAGAAGCTCACCAGATGAGCTTGAATCTGTGATTTGACCAGACCTCTGTCCCTTACATTGCACACTCCCCAGTCATATACTGTGCAAACCAGTCTACTTCCTGTTCCTGAAAACACAAAACATAAAATTCTGTTTCTAGACCTGGACAACCAATTTCAGGGAAGAAAATTCTGTGCACAAGTTTGAGGAGCATTTGCAGCCCATAAAAAAATTACAGAATATAATATAGACTCATATTTCATACTCATTTTTTTTGACTTATCAAGTAGCCAGCTCTAAAAGGGAAACCTTCAGTACTTTGATCTCATATGTATACATAGCCTTCACTATGCCATTCCCTCTTACCAAAATGTTATGAAACTAGTAGTACATTTGTTAGTTCCTGCCCAAGTTCCCAGTAGTCCAGGAGCCTGACAGGCCCTGTAAACATACAACATACTTCTCAGTACAGATGTTTTACATGCTGCAGTTGACCCAGATGAATACACCTGAACTGCAGGTCCTGGGCCTGTCTTGACTTCATGTTGGGAAGAGACTAAACACATACTGTCCCCTGTGCAACTTGCTTTACACCAGAAAGCAAGCCAGGGACATGAAAAGTGAAGCAGGCCTGCAGGTCCTCCAGTGGAATGATGGGGAGATCAGTATGGGGTGCACCTGATCTTCAGCACATGCACAGCCAGTGACAGACATCTAGGCAGGATGCCTGATGCAGCCAAACCAAAACCAGCCTCACTCTTCACTTAGCTTCTCACTTTGTGTTACCCATTTTTTTGATTCAAGGAGACTGGAACATACTACATTCCTACATACTACTTTAATCTGTCTTAATAGCTTTATCAATAATCCTCATTAATGATGTTTTTTATTCCTTTAACTTGTACTTTGGGTGACGCTAGACCTTCTGCTACTAGATATTGTAACTCAGAGGCTCCAAATCCATTCCTTCACACATACTTCCTAGCAGACCACTCTCAAATATGGCAAAGCACCTTGAAATTTCTGCCTTGGACTTTGGTGACTGAACAGACTATGGCTGTGGACCTGCCTTTGCAATTGCCAAGGTGTTTATTCTTTTATTATCCTGGAGAAAAGCATTTAGATACCATTAGGCTAGTGGAAAGAGACAGTGAGAAAGGAAAGGAGTTAAAAAGGTTTTCAAGTACTAGGCACCATCCTGTAATTGCTTTCTTCTAGACGAAGAAATAAAAAGGAATTTAAATGAATGGGGAGAATACTAATGTAAACCAGAACAAGTACAAAGCTGAGAAGTAGGAAAGCAAAAGTAGGCACTTGCAGACACAGTCCTTTTAGTATTTTGCCACTACAGAAAAGTTTCACTACAGAAAATAATGGAGCCAAGCAAACCAAAAGTAAGTGTATTCCTCACATATGAGTCTTCACACATGTTGTACCTCTGCATTTAGCCAGAACAGTCTTTTCTCATGAAACAGAAGGATTCTCTATGGAAGAAGGATATTCTGAAATCTCCTAGGCATTTGAAAGAGAATAGGGAAACAATGAATCTGCTTTCTGAAGAATGCAGTCATGAATGGGGATTAGGTGGCTCTCCCCGTTTTGTCCTGGAAGTTAAGTTCATTGGCTCTTCAGTCTCAAAATCACAACCATGAATGTCTCAATCATGAGATCCTGGCTTCTCATTACCACCTACCTGTTTAGTCAAGTTAATTAAAAGAAATATACTTCTGTCTGAAGTCAGAGGGGTTGCTAAGGAAACCTACTGTAAGTGGATATAATTTCTGCTGAAAAAGCTGTGGTCACTCCCAGTGTGTGAATCCAGACTACATGTGCTGCAGAGGATGGTAAGATGTTGCTGCAGGCTTTGCTTACTGGAAGAAGTTCCAGTACTTACTGGAATTTCTTGGTCAGCAGGGATTTAATGAAGCTGTCTAGTCCTGGTGCTTCAAGGGCATCACCTCTATGTCACTCAAATATGTTAGTGTAGCACAATGGGCCCCTGAGGATTCACAAAGTAGATTCAGAAGAGTCTACAGTTGTAGTAGACACCAAAATCATTATAGAGTGGAATCTTAACAACTCACATGATTATGTACTGGGACTTATACACAGATACCTTCAGAAAAAAAGAGTTTGTCAAAGGGAGTTTATCATGCTACACTGAAAACTGATTACCCACAGCAGTGAATCAATCTCATTTACCTATTACCTACCCAGTCACTAGAAGAGCATGTAAAGTGGATGCATTTTTATTCTTCCAGTCTGAGTGCAGATTCAGCCATTTTCGATGCTGCATTTCCTCATTCTCTATTACAGTTTCTGTTCTGGATGGTCCCCTGAAACAAATGAAAGACACTCATAAATCTTCCAGTAGGTTTCTATATTACACTAATGAAGCTGAAGAGGCCCTAATGCCTCCTGTTTACTCTAAAGATATACAGCTGAATGTTATGCCAAAGCCACGTGTGGCAGAGTCATAGGGGAATGAAATCACCCCAAGAAGCCAGGCCAGCTAACATATTACTGTCAGTTATGCTGTTTTTTATGACGAGAACCAGAACTGGAATCAGAAACACTAAGAGCCTTTACTGTAATGCATACATTGTCATACTGTTTCTACAGCTTCTTGCCTCCAAACATACACACACACAAAAAACATTTTTATATGTATATTCACATTTTCTTACATTCCTATCTTTGCAAATCCATTAAAATTTAACAGTGTAGAGCAGTCTGGGTCTTGTTAATAATACTTGACAATATCTCTAAGTCCAAGCTGTCTGCTTTGCAAAATAGAACAAATTATGGGTGACAATGTCAAACCTACCCTTCTGCAACAAATTAACAGGAATATGGAAGTAAGTTAGAATGCTTCCCCAGGAAATGTTTTCATATATCCACTTCCCCAGTTTATTATTGCCTGATAGACTCAAGCCACTGAAGAAGAAATTACTGTTTTAGTAAATCTCAAATGCCAAATGGGAAAAAGACTATTTTTAAAATGGCTTTACAATTCATGCGGCTTTCCAGCACAGAACCATCCATGACTAGCCATCAATTGCTGTCGATGATAAGCACTTTCAAGGACTGCTTTTCTAAACACTGGTTAAAAGCCAAATTCTAAATCCTAGTTCATCAAAAAGAGAATGAGAAAGGTTCAGAAAAACTGAGATGTGTCCCAGCACTTGCCTCTGAACCCTACCTTTCACAACAGTAGCTAGAAATGCCAGCCAGGATATGAGCTTGTTTTTAACTCCAATTTCAGTCTTAACTGTATTTCTTTTTAACTATTTAAAAAGTGCAGCAGCCTTTACTCACTTGATTGCATAAATTAACAAAGATCAAAGAATTCTCTTTTATGCTAAAGTTTTCAGTGAAACCACATGGAAATGTTTTCAGCAGGGCTGGCAGAACAGACTAAGCTCTGAGATCACAGCCCAGGATCCTGCCTGTAACATGACTTATTTTTCAGAACCTTCTCTGGGCATATTAAACAAAACTTATCCATGATCTACTACTGAGAATGTGCAGGCAGATACAACAAGCACTTTTAGAGACTGCATTTTTTCCTCATTTAGAGAAAGCTGTTTGCTGCAAAAAGAGCAGCACTTTCTTCCTCAGTGCTTGCTTATAGCAAACACAACAAATTCTCCTTTCTTCATTTCCATCATTTGCTTATTTCCCACTCTCTCCCCACCAAACATACACAGACCTTTTTTTCTTAAGATGACATTCTGCCTTATGATCATCTGGGAACAATTATGTTCACCATTTTATAACTGTGTGCAGTCATTTTTCATGTAGCTGTAAACAGTGCCTGATCTACAAAATGTGTAACTCAAAAATGTGCTAAAAGTTGCAAATGTTATGCCATCTGATGGATCCAAATTCTACATTATCCCACATACCCGATTATTTTGCTGAAACCTGCAGTTCTGAATTACAGTGTGTGATGCTATAATCATCTTTAAGCAGACATGCACTTCTAAACCAGAGCAACAATCTACAAGACACTTAACCCTGTATGATATTTTATAATTACTGATACAAGCTATTGTACTAAGTAAAATTATGGCTATGCCTTTTTTCCTTGATGGTCACACTTGAAATAATACACTTAAAACCGTAGCTAATTTAGGTTTTAAGAATGCTTTCTGTAATCACTTATACAGCATTCCCCCCCTTGATAATTTTTATTCATGTTTTTTTTTTCAAACAGACAAGGGCCACCACTTCTAATTAGCAACAGGCAGAAAAAAAGGGACCTAAGAATCTCATTTCTAGCTGAAGAAAGCTGCAGACGATAGCTAACATCTGTAGAGAGACCAGAGCATTCTGCAGTTGCCAGAGAGTGAGAGAACACAAGCTAAACATGTTAGAGGAGAAGGACTTGGGCTGGTATAAGATTCTGAGTCTAAGATTTACAGCATCCAGCAAGGGGCTGCTATGCCAGGTGCATACATTACACCAAGGACTGTAAAGCACTCAGAGGAAAGGAGGTATATAGAGCAATAGGGACTCATTTTAGCTGGACCCTGTGCTCCAGAAATGCAGCAGGTTCTACTCAGTCCCTCCTGTAGCTGTAGCACACAATTTCTTTTGTGGACACACTCTAAAGAAAGGGAAGAAGGATCTTTCAGTGGGCAGAGCCACATCAACTCATGGTGTACAATTCCTTCATAAGAGTATTTTGCTTTACTGAGTTTCTTACAGACTCCAATGACAAGGCTACAGCTGCCAATTGAGATATCAATCTACTATTTGAGTTCAAATTTAGCTCTCTTGAAAATTTTTTTTCTTTTTTAGTGGCCTGACAAGGTTAACCTGAATGAAGTCATTCTGCATAAAAGTCTTGTGTGTGGCCATATGTAATATCTTTCATGATTTCAAGCAAGCGAAATAAAGAACTTTTTTTATTAAACACTTTCAGAAAGCTCTGCAGCTACTTGAAGAGGAGTTAAAAGGTGGAATCAAGCTTCTCTCAGTAGTGCTACATAGTAAAACAAGGAGAAATGGTCTAGAGTTGCAGTTCTGGAAATCCTTAGCAGGTGAAAAATAAACACTTTTTTCACTAAGAAGGTGGAGTAGCCCTGGACAGAGGACTGTGGAATCTCAATCCACCAAGGTTTTCAAGACTTGGGTAAACACAGTAGTGGTTGAGCCTGTCTTGTTTTGCCAATAGTCCTGCTTCAAGTGGCGGATGGATTAGATGTTCTCCAGATGCCTGTTACAATGGGGACTTTCTGATTCTGTTCCACAATACAAATGCACTGTAGTGACCAGTACCTATGCTGAAGAGCTTAATCTTGAAAAAAGCTAACAGTTACTTGGAGAGTTTTTTTGTACATAAGAGCATCTTTTAACACTACAATACAGTCACTGAAATATCTGCACCACTTAAGTACATTTGTTAGTTATATCTGCAAACATAAGACACTCACGCCACGGTAACAATAATGCATGCCTTATGAATGATCATCTTTAGACAAGGTCTTCTACCATGCTTTTAAGATAAATTACAAATCCTACCTGAATCCACATGACTTTGTAACATCTCATGGTGCTATTTGGATGGAACTATTTGAGTACTGAAATATTATTTTTAAACCATTGGGATTATAAGAATCTATTATTTAATAGACCACATAAATTTAACTGTCTCATATGTGTCATATTACATGTGCGCAGTAAATCTTTATATCTAAAAGAATGATAGAGCTTCTGAGTTCAAAACACTCAAACATAATACTCAACAAGTATTTAGGGTGCATGTAATCTCAGCCTATGGACTTTTCCAAGATCATACCAAAAGTGCCATAGTTCAGTAAGTTTACAATAGACACACAACCAACAGCAATGTTTTATTCCTCACACACACACATTTGATGTGACAGAAATACGAACCTTAGTGGTAAAAGACAAGTTTGTCTTTCACCTAGATTTTCATTAGATCCTCTGAATGTTTTCAGGAATGAAATGGGAGCAGGACCTATGAACAAAATCCTTCCACAAGGCTTTCTTTCACTCAGCAGTTAACCAAAACAGTTAACTATTAGAAAATTCAAATGAAAGAACTCTGATTCATTCCCCTAAACCAAAATTATATCAACTGTATCTAAATTCTTCCTGACAAGTATCTGTCTGCCCTATTTGTAAAAATCTCTAGTGATGGAGAGAATTCTCAGCATTTCCAGGCAATATATTCCAGGATTTAGAGTTTGCAATTTTTTTTCTGGTGTTTGTTCTAAATCTTTCTAACTAACATTTTAAGCTCATCATTTTGCTCTTATTTCCTTCAGAAATGGAGAACAGTTTATTCCTTACATCTCTGCATCAATATTTTACACATTTGAAGGTTCCTATACCTCCTGACCACTGACTGACCACCCAGGTTTTTCAGCTTTTCTTCATGGCCCATGCTTTCTAGGCTTCTGGTCATTCCTACTGACTTATTCTGAACTCTCCCCATCTAATCAAAATCTAACACAAGCTGAATATGCCAGAGGGATAACACATAAACACTTCTGGTTAAGGCCATTTCTCACATCTGTCAAAAAGTTATTACTTTCTAATCCTTTCCTCCAAAATGCTTTCAGATCCTCCCATCTTGATGCCGAATGAGAAATTATTAAGCGTGCTCTTCCCTCTACCATCTGAATGACTCATGAAGACACTGAATGTCATCCTAAATCCACTGGGATGTGTTGAGCCCTCCACTAATACATCTTTATGTTTGGAAAATGAATCAGCAGTCTCGTATCATTTAATCTCTGTTCATATCTCTTTACTTATATCAAAAGTCATTTCACATAGTGAGAAAGTGAAAAATATATCACATTTACTGTTTCTTCCCTATCTATGATGTCTGTGCCTTTTCAAGGAATAAATTAAGGGAATCTGACATGACTTGTTATTGATAAACATATTCTGTCATTAAGATCTTTTACTTCTGTAATTATTAGTTAATAGTTGAAATTAGGCAACTAGCTTGTAAATCTCTGCATCTTCTTTTTCCCTTTTCAGTGAAATATGGCATATCTAACAGTTGTCAGCCTTATGTAGCCAGTCACCCCAACTGCTCAAAACTATTGGCTACCATTATTGGCAGCTGTAATGGAGATCTGCCATAGCCATTAAAAGCTCTTGGGCAAATTTCAACAAAAATAACTACTTTGAAGAGAAGTGTACAACCCATTATTTTCTTACTCTATCACTAATTCTTAAGTTTTTGCAGTCTTAGAAACTGTAACTTTGAACTACATCTCCACTTTCTCTGGAACACTGCTTCCAGCTTCAGGTCATCATATAGCTTGCTCCTCAGCCAAGTTAGTTTTTCTGCTAAATCCAGCATGTCTGTTATATCTGATGAAAATCAAAGGCAATGTATAATTCTAGCATTTCTAATTTCTTTAATCTAAGAAGTTTCCTTTAGTCTAAGGCAATTTCAAAAGAAGTTACTCAATGATTCTACAAAATCAGTCATCCACATAAAATAGAAAGGCAAGATATTTGAATTTGCTGCAGTACTTATGTCTACCCGAATCATAGAATAGTTAGGGCTGGAAAGGACATCAAGATCATCTAGTTGCAACCACCCTGCCATGGGCAGGGACATCCCTCACTAAACCATGCCACCTGAATGGGAAATTCTAACTTAGATTTTTGCTAACTCTGCAAATTTCAACTTGAAAATTAGAATATTCCTTTAATACATTGAATTCCAAGCTATGGATTCCCTTCTGTGTGTCTAAGAATGTGATGTTTAGAATTAAAAAACCAAACAAACACCAGCTTGTCTTCTACATTACAAATGTGCTCACAATAGGGCAAAGTAACATTTAGGGCAATTTCATCACAAAAGTTGTGCGATGGAAATATTAAACAAATAGTTTTCAAAGCATTCTAGCCTGCTATCTGCTGATTGCTGTGCACAACTTGCGAAATTTATAGTATAGCTTATAGTGAAACACAAGGAGCATTATGACCTGCATACTCAACCATAATGAAAAAAAAAACCCACCAAACCCAAAAAGACCAAAATAGAAGGGGGGACTAATTTCAGGTTACAAAGTTAATATTTTGTTCATCACTAAAACTAACATAATTTGGGATACTTATGTGCAGCAACGTTTTGTTTCTAATACCTCATCCTCCGTCTTCCATTGTGGAAAACTCTTACATGCATTAAAATTGCAAGCGCAAAATAAATTATAATTCATAAACTGGGTTCCTTCTCTCTTCAGGGTAGCAGTAATATTCCTTCTGTAATTTGACTGTTTTAAGCCTCACCTGACAGCAGGCTTGAAAAAGGAAGCCTTGTGTTCTGCCAGAAAGTAATGAATAATGTGTGTATGGGCACTAATATAAAACAAATCAGGCCTAAATAGTCAGAAAATGTGTGTGTGTGCATGGAGACCTCGTAGCAGCCTTCCAGTATTTGAAGAGGGCCTATAGGGATGCTGGGGAGGGACTCTTCATTAGGGACTGTAGTGACAGGACAAGGAGTAACGGGTTCAAGCTTAAACAGGGGGAGTTTAGATTGGATTTGAGGAAGAAATTCTTTACTGTAAAGGGTGGTGAGGCACTGGAATGGGTTGCCCAGGGAAGTTGTGAATGCTGGCATTGCTGGTGTTCAAGGCCAGGTTGGACAGAGCCTTGGGCAGCATGGTTTAGTGTGAGGTGTCCCTGCCCATGGCAGGGGGTTGGAACTAGATGATCCTTTCCAACCCTAACTATTCTATGATTCTATGATTCTATGCTTCTTGGTCTTGAGCAGAATTCTATGAAGCCATGCCTGTGTCATAGAATATGGACCAAAAACGCCAAAGGGATTGATTTCAGAGAAGTCTGAAATCTTAACATAAAGACATTGAAAATGGAGATTAAAAAAGTTCAGAGCATTGGCACAAAATTAAAAAGCGTATGATTAACTAGTTCTTTAAATATTTGGGGGAAAGCAGGTAATCAGTGTGATATTTCCAGGTTTCAAAATGTCTACTGTCTTATGTCATAAATGATAGATGACTGATAGACCGATAGATTGATAGACTACTTGATGCTATCAGGAAGGAGTTATATGTTATTATGCTGAAAAAAAAATGTTTACTTGCTTTTTCACTGTGTGCTGGTTTTGGTAGGGATGAAATTAATTTCCTTCATAGTAGCTGGTATGAGGCTATGTTTGGGATTTGTGCTGGAAACAGTGTGATAACACAGGGATGTTTTACTTACTGCTGAGCAGTACTTGCACAGCCTGAAGAGTATTTCAGGTCCTCAGCTCCTCACCCCACAGCACACAGGCTAGGGATGCGCAAGGAGTTGGGACAGTTGACCCCAACTGACCAAAGGGATGCTCCACATTATACGGCATCATGCTCATCGTATAAAGCTGGGGGAAGAAGGAGAAGGTGGGAGGATGTCTAGAGTGATGTTGTTTGTCTTCCCAAGTGTCCACTATGAACAATGGAGCCCTGCTGCCCTGGAGATGGCTGAACACCTGCCTGCAATGGGAAGCAGAGAATTCTTTATTTTGCTCTGCTTGCACACACGGCTTTTGCTTTCCTTATTAAACTGTCTTATCTTAACCCAGGAGTTTTCTCACTTTTACTCTTCTGATTCTGTTGTCATCCCACTGTGGGGGGAGTGAACGGGTGGCTGCTCACTTATTTCGGATTAGTTGCTGACTGGGGTTAAACCACAACACTGTCGAATAAGTCTCTGAAAGTTATAAGATTCAAGTAGCTAAACTTATAAAAAGGACATTTTGGGCCACCTAAATTGAAAACTTCAAATAAAATACAGATTTTACTAGTGGGAAGACTTAATTCAACTTCAAATGAAATGTGAAGTTTAAAAAGTTAATTAGCTATTAATTTTAAAAACATGGGCACATTTTGGTTTTAACTAAAATGTTCAGAACAAAATAACTTGATTTCTCAGACTTTTTCCCCTGCTGAAACTATTCACTGAATTTGCATAAAATCTGCTGTTATTTTTGTTCAAGATTTTCCTTTAGCTAATTATTATTCACTAAGAAATGTTCCCATAGTTGTTCTGGTCATAACATGTTAGCCTGCAAAAACCACTTCAGCTTGCAGATTCCAGAATGAGTTTTCAGGCCTGACAGATGTAATATCTGTTTAGAGTTTACACAGAGTAAATTTGTCTTGGAAGCCCCTTTTGGAAAAATAAAAAAAAGGGTTCATAATGTCATTTGTACAAGCCATGATGTAAAATAGTTTGAAAAAGGACTTGTGATCAGCCACTGCAATAAGAACGTTTCTTTGGTTGGCAATATTCATGTGTCTTTCTATTTCTTTTAGTCAATAACAGAACGATTGAGGTTGAAAGGGACCTCTGGAGGTCATCTGGTCTAACCCCTCTTGGTCAAGCAGGGCAACCTACACCCAGTGCCCAGGAGCACATTCAGACAGATCCAAGGTTGTTGGAAATATTAAATCACTAATAATAATTGTCTTTTTACTTAAAGAAATAAAAACTATCCGGTCATGGAGCTAGAAAGTGTTACAGGAGGTGAGTGACAATACATTTAATGACTATTTGAAGAAATCACTACAATTTGATAGGAATTACTAGGTTGAAAATTTTTTGGAAAAAAAAAAAAGCCTTATCCAAACAAATATATTTTAAATTACATATGTACATGAAAGTTGAGACACATTCTATCAGATTTAAGCTAATACAACTCTCATACAATGATTAAATCATATGTAATTTAATACTGGTTTACAGTTGCTCAAAATTACTAAAACAGTCTTTCACAGCTTGTAATGCCATTTTCAGTAAATTTTATTTGATAGAGTTATTTGCTGTTGTTCTTAAAAAAATACATGCAATCTGAAGAATTTGGTATTTTACCAAATTCCCTAAAGTTTTAATAGAACACACAGCAGCCATAGACAATGTGCATGTATTAAAGGTAAGTCAAGTACATTTGACATTCAGTTGAGTGGGTCTAGAAATCCAGACTGAATTCATGAGTTCAAATACTTCATCTTGGCAAGCAATTTGATTTGCTAAATGTCATTTTTATCTTTGGAGGAATAAAAATTAAAGTCAGGTTAAATTCAGAAGTTTAATTCTGAAAAATTAAATTCAGGTTAAATTCAGAAGTTCAAATTTCTGTTGTGGGCAGGACAGAAGTATTCCATTTTTTGTTTCTGTAATATTTTTAAGCAAATAAGACATTAAACTGGATTTCCATTATTTCTGTTGTAGAATTAGAAAGTAATTAGCATAATAATTTATGTGAGAACAAAAGATTATTGGTCTAGCAGCTTGACTACTTAGTTGGCAAATATTATTAAAGAACTCTGTACCAAAGAAACAGTGTGGAATATATTAGGAAAGATGAAAGGCCAGGCAGCAAAAAGGGATTAGCCTTTCCCATCCACAAATAAACACCCTCTGGCACAGGATACAAGGAAAAGGAGCTACCTGTTTCAGTGGATCGCCAGTGGCGGAGCCTACGGGAAAGGGAGCCGCAACAGCAGGAGGAGGTAGCAGAGCTACCAAATTACAAGTAACTTTGTGAACAGCTGTGATTTTATGCTAGACCAGAACAGGATTGCCTGAAATTCATCTGTACTGTGCTCAGCTTATCACTATTATATTTGTTATCTCATTGTATGCAGGAAAGAAACTATTCCACTAATAGAATAACTTTGCAGGTTTTGTCAAATTTCAGATCTTAGCAGACCATGGTTTTATGATGACCATTCCATCAACAAAAAATGTGGACTTCAGAGTATATGAAAGTAATTTTCCTCAACTAAACATCAAGACAAATCTACAGTCTTCTAACGTAATGTTCTGAACCTGCATAGTATACCCATCAACAGCATAACCTCTGCAGCACACACAAGGATATAGTGAATCCTTGATCTGAGACACTGATGGTGACTGCTGTTAAGTTCTCTGCAGGAAGCCTAATTGACAGATACTTTACTGTATTTAAATTTGGGACTCAATTAGAGGGCTCTGAACAAAATTTTCTGTCCTGAGACAATGAGGCAGTCATATCAAGTGATCTGATTGCCTCCTCTGGCTGTACACTAAGCTAGCTAAGACTTTAACAAAGAGCTCCCATTAGGCTCTTGGCATTATAAAAAAATGTTTGCTTCATTTCTGACATTTTTTTTGCACTAAAGGAAAACATAAGAACTGCTAAGAGTGCACATTGCATAACTTGACCAACAACCACCATTAGGTCAAAGCCTTTCAGAAAATGCTTAGAACTCGCATGGTTTTCCGTGGTGTTGCATCACAGGAAACATTGTATGTGTTCTGCTGTGAAATACATCGTCTGTGGAGTTAGAGTTGAACAACAGCCAGGAAAATAGTTTGGATTTCATTAAATAGGCAGAGCAGAATTACCTTTGATGTTGCTTCAGGCACATGCTTATACCTCCCAAATAAACAGACTGATACTCTGTAAAATGTGCTACCACTGTCAGCTGAACTAACCTAGTTTCAACCATGGTTATTTAATTATGTTCATTTTTTTTTTTTCCAGATTAATTTAGGCTGAAGAATTAAAAAATAGCTACAAGCTGTTAGAAACACATTGCTTTTATATCTTAAACATTTCCACATTATTGGGTGCTGTCATCTGGGAAAACACCAGATACGGTTACGAAAAACAGTCTTTTAGAGAAAATTAAAATACCGTATGCTACTATTCCCTGTAATTCCTGGTCTAAGGTACTAAGAAGTCTCAATTTTGATATATCATGTTCCTACTCATGCTAATTTCAGCCTAGGCATGCCTCTGAGATAAGGAAGTAATAGGAGGTCTTGTTATAATTCAATACCATTTTCACTTTCCTAGCAGTAAGCACTATGGGAAAGTTAAGCAAATTTTATGTTAGGACTATGAGACTGAAATATTAAGAAGAAAATACTTTTAATGTTAAGACCATCAGTTTGTTCTGATGTAGCTGTTAAAGTAGCTGTTAAAGCAATAGCAATTTTTGAAGGTACCAAAGGAGTTTTAGCTTATTAGGATGTTATAGAAGTTAAAGTATACAGATAATGTCAACACTACTTAGATACATTAAGCCAGCTAAAGGAGTGCAGAATTGCTGGGTGTTAAAATGGCAGGCAGTCCATTCAGTACAGCTGGTCTTGGATTCAGAGCATGTGTTGGAACTGACGTCAAGCATTCATGCAGTGCAAGGCAAAACGGGGCCGGTTACGTGCAGACACTGTAATAATCCAGGACCGTTATCCTTTGGTGGTTTTGACCCAGGTACAAAGAGCAAGACTGCATGTCAATACACGTAGTGGCAAAAGGCAGACAGCTTGGGGATCAAGCACATACAAAACTTACCTTTCTGCTGCCTTCCCTAGCAGAACAGAGTTTTTGATATCAGAGGGGTTTGTCCCAGTTACATTTTGCATCAACTATACCATAAAACAGCTATTAGTTTAGCGTGCATGAAACAAGAAAGATGCATACAGACTATTTCTTGTCTCTCAGTTCCACACAGAGAGCTTTAATGACTCATTTTTCAAAGACACCCAAGTTAAACGTATCTGCTGGTCTAGCTCACAGTACTTACTGGAGAATCCAAATGGAGGCAGAGGAATTTTCCTGCTCTTCCTAAGTCCACTTTTATTCTTTAGGAAGACACAGAGTATCACATTGCCAAACAATTCTGAGTCTCAGCAATAACAGCAAGTTCAGATCTCAAGGTCTGGCAAGACATCAGTATCTTTTCAGCACACTCTTTGAATATCAACCATGTAATGACTGTAAACTGGTGAAAGTGCCTAGATTTCAGTGAGGTTTTGTTTCTGACAGTTCACAAAATTTACACTTATTTCTCCATGAAAATTTCCACACTAAGTATAGCAATGCAGTGATCAACAACCATTTAAATTTAACTCCAGCACTCTGATTGTCCTAAGAAATTCATCAGTGCTACAAACTACTGACCTTACCCTAAACCCATCTGATTGCAGGCCAGTTGGCTTAAATTTTCTTGCCACTCATCAGCACAAACATGGTTATCAGCAGCTGACCTGTGAATGGTCAGGAACATCAAGGAATTCATGTTTTTAGACAAGGTAACTGCAAAGAAAAAGAGGAACAACTTTACTATTATTTCACATGGTTAGTTTTATAAATGGCATATTGAAAACATACATTCAAAAGAGTTTTCTGAAATACTGGCATTTTTGCTGATTTTTAATGTTCAATAGCTATGTAATTTAAAACCAAGGCAAACGTGGCTATTAGAACCTTGCTAACACTGAACTAAGGCAACAAAAGCATCTTGAGGATTAGAATTAACCAGAATACTCTTGAATCACCAGCACAGGTTCACATGGGTTTCTGATAGCCATAATCTTGTTAAATGATGTTTTACCCCACAAATAGTCCAACTAAAATCACTAATTTGTGAGGTGAATGCTGATTGACATA
This sequence comes from Psilopsiagon aymara, assembly GCA_024733675.1. NCBI lineage: Eukaryota > Metazoa > Chordata > Aves > Psittaciformes > Psittacidae > Psilopsiagon > Psilopsiagon aymara. The sequence continues at coordinate 11,467 of JANRGW010040287.1, read as the reverse complement.
AGGGTGTAACCATCATTTGACTCTCAGTAACATGCACTACTCCTGCTGTAACAATATGTGGGTGTAATGAGAGAAAGAAAAAACAACTACTGGTTACAAGAAAGATCATGACCATTGCTTCTCTGTTAATCTGTTTATAAAAGTGTGTGAACTGCTTTTATTACACATATAAAGCTTAAAATGGTCAAAATTGAAGTCTACATCCCTCCTTTTCTAGGATCCCTTAAAAGTGGTTGGGTTGTGCATTTCTTCCCCTCATACACACTAGTTTTAGTTAAACTATTCCTGACTTTTGCTCTGATAGTAACAATCTCAACACTGTCATTAAGCATTTTTCTGATATGCTGAAAGTGATCTGCTGCTCTCTGCATGAAAAAGATACATATTAATCCTAGATTACTCATTTTCAAAGATACATTTCTAGAATAGCTCTTCTCTGTTGCATAGGTTTTATTAATTCTGTTGTCATTTAATATTCATAGACTCATAGAACAGTTAAGGTTGGAAAGGACCTTAAGATCATCAAGTTCCAACTCCCCTGACATGGGCAGGTACACCTCATACTAAACCATGTCACCCAAGACTCTGTCCAGCCTGGCCTTGAACACTACCAGGAATGGAGTATTCACAACTTCTTTGGGCAACCCATTCTGGTTCCTCACTACCCTCACAGTAAAGAACTTCTTCCTTACATCCAATCTAAACTTCCCCTGTTCATACAATGTTAAGTGTTTTAAAATATTCAACATGTATACAAAATATTTGCTTTTGTAAGCCACAGTACACCTTTTTCCAGTATTTAAAATTATACACAAAGCATCTCAAAACTTAGTAGTATAAACTGCTGTCGTGTACAGGAATGCACATTAGCTCAGTGAAATCACAAGAGGACATACTGCCACTTTCCAAACTTCTTCTTTTCAGTGCATTTTTTGCAAAGTCCACCTTTATTTTTATTTAAAGATTTATTTAATACTTCGAGAGTATTTTTTTCACAACACATAAAAGCATGAGGCCTGATCTGACTGTATATAGCAATGTCAGGTTACATCACTCTGCAGGTTTTTAGCCAGTGCAAAGGGAACCTAGTAGGACTATCTTCTTCTCATAAGCTCTGAACCTGCACCATTTGAGTGGGAATTTCACAGTTTTCACAAGTACAGAATCAGGGCTTAGAATTTTTGCCCAAATGAATTCTACATCTGAACATCCTCCCACTCTTTCTTCTATCCACAACGCTTCAGATTTTACACACCATTTACAGGTTCTAGGAGTTCCCTGCAAAGTCATTTTACTTGTATCTTTGCACGATGACACTTCACACTGAGCCTTTCCTTTCTCTTTCGCCCACTTTCTTGCACGCTTTCCCAACATCAACACAGTCTCTCTTTGGTAATGAAGCGAGCCTCTCTCCACTACTGCAATTGTATTTTAAATGAAATCACCAGTGAGCACTATCATCACTCAAACACCGCTTCCAGGCGGAGCGCTCCATGGTGGAAACTTACCGCAGTCCCACTCATCTGAGCTGTCACTGCAGTCTGCTCGCCCATCACACCAGAGCTCACGTGGCACACATTCATGGTTGGCACATTCAAGTTCACCGTCTTCGCAAAACGCTGCAAGGACATGTTTCATACTGAGAAAGAAATCATCAATGTGAAGTTTACATTGAGACTGAAAGAATGAGGAGGAGGGTGGAGGTAGGCACAGATCAGATTTATGGAGCAAGACAGTGGGACAGATTTGCAACAAAATTCAGGACAGACATCACTGAGGTACAAGGTGGTTGCTGCTGCACAGCGGCAGAGGGCACCACAAGTCAAAGGGAAGGGTGTCTGGAAATTGGGAGATCTGTGATTACTTTGTATCACTTGTAGTCTGGTCACAGGAAACCTGTCCAAGTCTCTCAAACGCTTCAAGTGAAAATACTGCATTAAATGCTTTTGAGGAGACTTCTTCATGTTCTTGAAAAAGTATTTTACCGCAATGCATATGTATTTCCTTTCATCTTAGCAAATCGGTGTTCACTTTTGGATCCTCCTTTTCTATTTAAAATAACAGAATAATTTTTATCTCCACTTGAGAGATTGGAAACTGCTGTACAGACAGACATGTTCCGGTTCACAGTTGGTTGCCAGTTGGCAGCGTTAGACAGGGATTTCCCAAGTCTCTTTCCAATGCAGGAACCACAAGAGCATCTACAGCATCTATACTGCCATACAAATTTGCAACACTAGTTTAAAAATGTACTCCACAGTGAAAACCATACAGAGAGAGGAGGCAGTGCTGCCTACTCTGACATAAGTGATCTGCCTGGCTCTGGAACAAAGTGCACAAAACTAGAAAAAGCTCTCTGTCTCCCAGAGAAAGCATATTTCAAAAGCTGAGGGAACTTCTGCCCTTACTGAACATTCAGAGCCTGACACCAAATCAGAGAGAAAATGCAGCCTGATAATTATAGACCAGCTTAACATAAACCCTCTTCAAATCTCTTCTCTGACATGATCTTAGTGTGTGATCATAAGCAAATCACTTTAATACCACCTGACCTTGTTTATATTACAGTACACAGACTGCTAGGAAGTCAAATGGCATAACCTTCACAATAAAAAGCAGATTAAGAAATGTTCTGTGAGGTGCCTCTCCCCTAGGTTAGATCTAGGGATATATGCAGGCTGGCAGCTGTATTGATGAATATATTCAAATGCCCCACATAGTACATAACGTGTGCCTACTGTCTTGTCCCTGCCAAAGGAACTCCAGAGGCTTGGAAGATATTTTTATTTTGAAATGTAAAATTATATCCTCCAGTCTCAGCAACACTGCAGAAACATTGGGATTGCCCAGAGAACTGAAATTGCAGCTTTCAGACATATTTACCAAGCATCTCTTCTCTCTTGTGCAGGCCAAGTGTCATTCAGTATGCCTCTGCTAGCTCCTTGTCCTGGGAACATACCCCCACACCAGGTTTCCTCAAAAGAAGAGAATTCAGCATACCACTAATATATTAATGAAAGTGAAGCTAACATCTCACAGCATCAACTCCCAGCTTCACAGGCCGGGTAGGAGCCTGCAAAGCAGATGCTGATTGCAGCTCACTCCACATACTCCCAACTCACTGGTCAGCTGTAGAAACACTGGTCAGAACCAGAACACAGGACAGCTCCCACAGTGGACCAGCAGGCCTACCGCACACGGTCAGCACTTTGAGCCAAAGCACACTGTGCACATGGACAGTAGGTTCACGCCATTGGTGTACCATACAAAGTTTTGTATCTGATATTTATCATTGTTTGGGTCGCAGAAGCCAAGATTCTCTCCTGTGGAGCTAAGTGGGAAGATAGAATCTGAGAAACATCAAGCAGAAGAGAAATCAAACAAAGCAGGGAGACATAAAATTTACTGAAGAACAGATCAGAGCAAAAATCAAGTGGAAATCAAGGAGAAAAGCAGTGAGCAGTTATAACTACATGAAACAAAGCTGAAAAAGAATGGGAAAAGGAGTCAAGTTACAAGGAATAAAGAAAAGTATCACAAAGTCACAAGAAAGAGGAAGTAGAGGGAGAAAAAGGAGAGAGTACCAAAGTGACCAAGGAGACAGAAAGGATCCAAGGATGTGAACAACAGATGATACAAGATTGGGAAAGAGGATACATTGGTTCCATAGAAAAACTGAAAATTGAGGGAATGACTAAGCTTTTATGTTGGTAGAAAACCATTTTACTTCCATTTATTTTGTACCCAAAGTTCCCCAGAATATGATCAGTGCCTTATGGGACTAACAGACTGTGTAAGACCTTACAGCAGTTCTTTTCATCCATCATGTCAGGGCAGTCTGGGAAACCATCACAGATCATGGTGTGCTTGATGCACAGCTTCTTCAAAGGACACTCCCAAAGACCCCTTTCTATACAACCTAGAGGCAGAGAAGCACAGTTTTGAAACTTGCATGGAATATCAAATACACTGCTTTCTTCTTTCTTAATAATCCTAAAACACCCAAAATATTTTCACTTCTCATCTAAATTTTAAAAGGTACCATGAATAGTTATTAATAAAGAAACTGAAATAATACTGTTACAGTGTGCACTGGATAAGTGGGTATAAATTGTATAACACTTCACAATCCTTCAGTGCTTTTAAAATATTATGCTACACATATCTACAAGTAACATTTTAGGCATTAGCTCAAAACCCATACACCACTACTCTTCAAATAGATTTACTAGTAATATACAAACTTTTGTAATCCGGTCTGTAGAGTTTTCTTAAAGCTACTGAAAATAAAAGGTTTCTTGAGACCAAACCAGTTTGAAAATATTAGAAAAACTTAATGGCTGTATGAATCTTCAAAAGGGTTCATTATTGCACAGGGAACACATTACATTATTGTCTCTACAAAATCGTGCTAACCAGCCTGATTTCAAGTGGCTTCTCATGTTTTATTTCACTATTTATTGCCATCAACTAATAAAGCACTTCATTGTGACATCAGTTTAAATACTTTGATGCCCTAATACAAATATACTAATGTCCTGCACATCTGACATTCTGGTTTTATAGGAAGCCATAAAACCAATGTGCTCTCCTGACTAAAACAGATGGCTTGACTTCCTTCTTTGGCTTGCTCTATAGATGATAATATCAGTTTTCTTTTTAATCCAAGCTCTAATTCAGGTGACAACCCTGATGCCCTCACATGCAAATCGTTAAGATATAAACTCACAAGACTGGATTTGAAGCAGCACCTCTCTTTGCCTGGACTTGGAACTACAGCAGCAGGTAAGCAGCTCCACTACTAAGCAGATACGTTGTTTCAAGTAAGTGTTATTTTAGAAGCAGCACTTTAAAAAAATGAACCAGAGAACCACTACTACCTCATATGATTAATGGGAAAATCTATTCACGTTTTAACTGGACCCGGATGTGTGGAGTGGTTGATTTTTCTTAGATTCAAAAAGCCATGTAAATAAATGCTACAGCCCAGAGAAATAAAGAGCCTTGATATTTAACAATTTTTAATTTTTTAATAAATCAAACCCACATAATCAAGAACTTTCTTGGGTATCACCATTTCCAGGTCTCCTTACTGAGAAAATCTGTGATAACCATTAATGGAAATTAATTGAAACCAAACAAAACCTTTACCCCAATAAAGAACAAATCATGTCAGTCATGTTAGGAAGTTCATATGAAAATATAATAAAAAAAGCACAAAAATATATAATTTATGAACTTTGCAAATTTTTAGCAGTATTTACAATAAATTAAATACATGTTTACTTTCCCCCTTCATCACACATTACAGTGTTTCACTGTGAAGTGTATCATGACTCTCCAAAATTTATCTTTTGAGTACAATATAAGCAAAGATAGAGACAATTCCTTAGGAAAAGATCCCTTTTATTGAATTCAGTGTTCAAATATACTGGTGTTTTGGTAGAAGCTATCTATGCTTTGGTGCATTTATATTTCATTAAATATTTGTGTGTCATGTATTTTTAATTTAATGACAACGAAATTGAAATGAAAATTGAGGTAGGGAAACTTATGTCCATATTTACATTACCCCCATCTGAAACATATGTTCTGGCAAGAGACAGAGACTCCCATATGATCTTACCTTCATTCTTCTTCAAAATATGAAGCAAGTTACCACTTGTTATTCACATATAAATTACCCATGCAATTATTATTGCCATGAAGACCACCAGATTTTTCTCTCGACTAAAATACTATATTCAGAACTCAGACTGGAGAAAATAGTAAAGGACAACACAAGTTTTGAATGTTATGTCCTCAGTTTGTTTAGTACTTCTCCAGAACCCTATTCTGCTCTCTGCCAGCATTGCTCAGTGGCCAGTAAATTAATAAGATCAACTACAATCAAGCATATTTAATACCACAAACTCTTTTGACATCTATCATAGTTTTCAGAAATTGTCTTCCTCACACTTTACTGAAATGCACTTGGAAATCTCACATTAAGAATTGTGTGTCAAATTTTCTCCCCAAATCTTAGTTTAAATGGCACTAAAGTCTAAGGAGTTTTCTGCAATCACATGGGTGAGATATCCTTCACAATGATCATGTAAAAGTATAACAGGGATTCTTAACAGGAAGAGACAGTGGGTGCTGAATACAGCTTTATGCTGCATGGGCAGAGTACACCTTAGACTCTTTGGGCTTTTCTACCTCATGTTTTTGGCCAGAGTAGCTTGAGCCTCCAAGAGCTGTAGTTAGTCTTTTCCAGCCTGTTCAGGCCAGCATTGTGAAGTTTTTTTTTTCCACGCCTGTAATTTAAGGCGCCTCAAATACATGGGTTTCAGTTTAAATACTGGCTGACATTTAATGGTACAAAACCAATTTCAAAGAATAAATCTACTAAAATGTGGGCTAGCCATTTACACATGGAAAGATCATCAAGTTTTGATTTTGTCCTGTACACATGGAATATGAATGAGTCTGAGACAGTCACTTCTCGAGCTCTACAAGGACATTCTGTTCTTCAGTAAGAGTGTTACCCCTGGTCAATGTAATGTCACTCTGACAGTGGCAATTGCCTAGCAGATACAGTCCTCTATATTTATACAAACTGATAAGAATTCTGCTGATTGCTAGTGACACTCTGTCTAGACTGTAGAGGGAGAGATACACTCTAGAAATTAATGTTTTGTATTAGAAGAATATTTCATATGTTAATGTCTAGGAGAACAAAATTATCCTAAAAGACACATAACAATTACTGTTCTAAGGAGTTCAGAACAGGTAGCAATTAAAAGTATTTAGCAGGAAGGACAATTGAGACAATTTATTCAAAGGTAAAAAGATCACAGACTGGTCACTGGGATCATCCTCTCTGCCTTTCCTTTACAACTCAAGCAAGGGAGCTAATACTAGATTTTGCTTCAGTCAGCATACTTTTTGGTTTATCTTTCTGCAAGGGGATGGGAATGGAGCAGAAAGAAGACACAGAATACAAGTGTGATTTCAAAACTCGCAGATATTGAGAATACATTGTATTAGTGATAAGGAACCCCTTGGTTACTCCAATCATAGAAACGAGATGCTTTTTTAAAAACTAAACATTTTATAGAGCTGTCAACCTTAAATTTTAGCCTCACTTTAGCTTTCAGGTGTTGGATCTTATTTTATTTTTGTGCAGTTGAGTCGAAAGTCTTTTATTGCCACGGTTTTGTTGCTCACAAACTGCTTTCATCTTAGCCTGCTCTCTGTTTAAAAATAAACAACAGGTTGTGCACTCTGCTGGAATGTTTTCCAACCCCTTACTCACATTCATACCTCTTGTCTGAACCCTAAGTAATTTATAAGTATTCTCTTGGTCCCTAGGAATGCCAGGCCATCACACAGAACTGTAAAGAGGCTACACCTTAGTCACCTAAAGACAGTATAAACTTCCTTCTCAAACCAGTCCTGCCAGCATATACAAGGATAAATAGTGACCAGGAGATTTTAATGCATCTCCTGGATTTAAAAGTCAAAAGCATCTCCACCACAAGTAAATTCAGAAATATCTTGGAAAATAAACTTTGTGGTTGACACTTTATCCTTGTACTTACAGCTTGAGCTCGACCAATCTGAAAAAAAACATGTAATTCTTGCAGTACAGAATCCACTTCAGCAACACAGCTATCTTGTTAACACATAACAATGAGAACATTACTGTGCATAAATTTAAAATCATATTAAAATTATAATTATGATTTCAAAATTTAAACTGCCAGGAAGCTACCCTTTAGTTCAGTAGAACCTCCAACAATACCAAAAGAATTAAATCTGCAGCATGTTTTTATCTTGCTTACTAAAGGAATACTCAAACATCATGGAATACAGTTGTCAGAATCTAAGTGATCAAATACCATAAATTGTGTTGGCATTAAGCAAGAAGAATGCTTGCTGAAGTACTTGTACTGCCACCAATCTTAAAAAACCCCAAAGAAACAAAAAACAAAAAACAAAAAAAAAAAAAACACAAAAAAAAAAAAAAAAAAAACAAAACAAAACCAACAAACACCACCCTCCACTTTGACTGAAGGGAAAAATATAACTCATCTTCCAATGCTGCAAGTACTCTTCATTTAAAAGATCCAACTCATCAAATTTATTTACCACAGCTATCCTCATCACTATCATCCTCACAGTCAGCTTGACCATCACATCTTCTGGATGCCAGGACACATCTCCCAGAACGGCACTTAAAGTGACTGGGTGAGCATTCTGTCGGTGACAAAGAACAGGGAGAAACAAGAGTTTATAAACTCCAAGCTAAATCATCATGTGGGTACTTCTTTATCACCGTGTTCTGTTTCAGAAGGGCAAAAGACCGGAACAGAAAGGTTGTGCAACACTAAACTAGAGCCCTGCAGCAGACAGGACTCAACAATTGCACTCTGTATCGGGTGAAGCAACATTTTGCAGAGCTCTCCCTTACATGTTACCCTCTGTTGAATTTCAAAGCTTTGCCAAATAAGTGGCATACAATGTTGCGACTGTGGGCATGGATCTTGTACCTACTTTTCTCACAATGGTGGTCTTGTCTGAAGCAGAAATAGAAGCAGATAATGTGATGTGTTGAAGCGTGTATCAGAGATCCCCAGGACAAAAATATATATATATACTGGCAATTGTGTGGCTATTTGAATTAATAAAACCACCTGTAAATGTCCACTAAATTAATTAACCATTGTTTCTGCCTCAACTTACAGGGTAACATTTTGAGAAAGATTTATTTAGATGGTTTTGAAAAACCCACTCTTTTTTTCACAATATACATGTCACCAACTTTGATGTACAACCTCCATCATATGCTCCTTTTTTTTCCCCTTACTGCAAAATCTCTCAGGTATTGCAAACCATGTGGTTCCTTGGGTAAATGTTATCATTCAATAGAGAATTGTAAACAAAAATATCAATGAACTGAGAAGCCTTAGGGAAAAAAAAATCTAATAATAAAGGCATGTGAACTATTCTGCTAACATTTAAGACTAATTCATTTTGAAAATAACTAAGTTGATAAGTTGACAATGCATACTGTCTTGGTCAGCAGTGTTCTTAGATTCAGCACGGACTGGAAGCAATTCAGCACATTGTAAAAACTCTGGTGATTAAAGCTCAAGTTGCGAAATCATTTTTATTTTGTAATCATAAACATTTTAATTGCTCTCATGAGTTGATTTCTTTTATTACCTCTGTTTTGGTTTGGTTTGGGATTATGGTTTTTTTTCCAGCAATATTTAGTTAAGATTCTAAACTTTCCAGGGAAGAATTTCGAGGCAACACTGATAGTCAGTGGGAATCCAAATGAATCAACATTGAGTTCTAGCAGTAAGTGAACTCAAAAAACCTCTCATAAAACCCCTTAGTGAGTTACACAGTTTCTAAAAGAATACCACCCACCTCCTTTTATTTTTATTTATTTATTTTCCAGAAATATCTATATCAGTGCTAATATAACAAATATGCAGTGGAACAGCCCATCAGGCAGAGTCACTCTAATTAAAGTGAGATTTTTGTAATTAGCCAGAATGTGTCTCAAGAAATGGAACACAGTTGTCCCATATGCAGTAATATTTTAAAATATAACCATTGTGTTGTATTTCAAAGCCAAATGGTCTAATAACACAGAGAGAAAGGTTTAAAAGATATTTGACACCTGAGAAAATTAAATCACATCATTTTTCTTTAATTCACCTTGTTGTGCCACAATCTTGCTTCTCCTTTCCTACACAGCACTGTGTAATAATGGATAACTCCTTTCAGTCAGTTTGCGGCTGTGGAGGGAAGTTATCTCCTTGTCTCTCAAAAGTGCCACAACAGAGGATTTCATTACTATGGAATTACGCCTCTTTATAAAATCCTTACAGTGATATCTGTGCAAATGGACTTTGCTTGAAGAAATAGTACTGATTGCTACATATGCTTCACTGTTTTTTCGCAATTCTTTCTCTATATCCACAGCACTACACCTTAACTAAACTGTAAACAAAGCAGCTTTTACCTATTGCTTTCTCTGAGCAAGATCAAGGCTGTTGAAAGACCATCATCACCACATAGGTGAGCAGAAGAGTGAGAATTGAACAATACCAGCATACTACCGGCACTGTAGCACACCCCATCTCACTACTTAGCCAGCTATTTTACCATCATTTTAGAAATAAATAGAAAAGGCATGTCAGAACCATCACAGATCCCACATCTGAAGAAAGCTGCAAAAGGAAAAGCTGCACAGCTTCTCCCTTCATACATAAAAACAATTTCTAGAAGCACTTAAGGCAATTTCATTCTTTTGTTCTATATTTGCAGCCGCCCACAATGATTAATATTACGGTTAAACACGAACCCCATAATTTGTCAGTTGCTACTGAAGCTGGGTTAGAACAGTTCTACAGAACTTCTCCCAGAGAAAAACCAAGAGCAAAGAATAGCTGGCAAAGACACTAACATTAGAATATCTTTCTCAGAGCTGCCATGGGGGTCAGCTTTTTAAGATTGCCTAGGGTCTGTCTCCTGGTTAGAAAAGCATTTTTATAACATCTGAATAGGTAAAAAAGTGAAGTACAAACATAAGCAAGCACTAGGTGTGGTGTTAGTAACAAATCTCAAACACTGACTATCACAGATTGAGGGTAATTGATCCGTCCTTCAAACAAACTTCTTATGAGAGCTTCCTCCTGTCTGAAAATTATAAGTATTCAAATTCCCTGAAACCTGTTTTGGAAAAATTTCCACAGTTTAAATACTATAATTTAAAGAAGAGGTATATAAAAAAATCAGTGGCTTGGGGAACATAATTAAATCATTAATATCCTGCTCTATGTATTCATAGGAGTTACCTTCTACACCTTCATCTGGTGTTAGACAAGTTTCGTTGTCTGAGTTCTTATCTGGAAACTGAGTGCAATCAGTATCTTCTGGCCACTGCAGACCTACTATCCCAAGCACAGACTCACAGCGTTCCTTAGACTGTATGCATAAAGTCCTGAGGAGACAAAGTGGAATAGAACAAAGTGAAAGTCTTACAAATTCGCAGCTATTGGAAGTTAATAATCCTAGCAAAAGTTAAAGATGAAGATCAAGGAAAAATCAGTTTATCAGATTTCCTTAAAAAAAAAAAAAAAAATCAAAAGATATGTTAGATATGTTAGATAGTTAGGGTTGGAAAAGACCTTAAGATCATTAAGTTCCAACTCCCCTGACATGGGCACAGACACCTCACACTAAACCATGCCATCCAAGGCTCTCTCCAACCTGGCCTTGGACACTGCCAGCGATGGAGCATTCACAACTTCCCTGGGCAACCCATTCCAGTGCCTCACCACCCTCACACTAAAGAACTTCTTCCTCATATCCAATCTAAACTTTCCCACTTTAAGTTTGAACCTATTACCCCTTGTCCTATCACTACAGTCCCTAATGAAGAGTCCCTCCCCAGCATCCCTATAGG
>JANRGW010040286.1:0-20621 GCA_024733675.1 Psilopsiagon aymara | reverse complement strand
TGAGGCACTGGAATGGGTTGCTCAGGGAAGTTGTGAATGCTCCATCGCTGGTGGTGTTCAAGGCCAGGTTGGACAGAACATTGGTGGCATGATTTAGTGTAGGGTGTCCCTGGCCAAGGCAGGGGTGTTGGAACTAGATGACCTTGAGGTCTTTTCCAACCCTAAGCATTCTATGATTCTGTGACTCTATGATCACAAAACATTTCTTTTTAAAATGGGATAAAAAGTACTAGGTGAGGTAGTACAGATTCCCACCGGTGATTGTTTTAATTTCTTTCTGGGGTGACTTTTTCTATTGCCCTGTGTTATGCCTATTAATGTCTATCTTAAGTTGTTAGTTAAGCCAGCTCTCAATTTATAGGATTAGGAGATAATAAGAAGATTACAGGAAAAATTGTCAGGAGAAAAGAAAGCTAAAGACAATGGTTCTGATCCCTATGCAAATAAGGAAACAAGCCTTTGTTTACATAGAGTAGCCCATTCTTACTAAATTCAGCAGACAAAGTTCTGATAAAAGTACCAGTGTTAATTCCTTCTCTGCTGTTAATTTAAAAAACTGCTGTAGACACCAATGTTTTGCTTGAGGCACAAATATATGTCAACATATAAAGAAGAAAACAAAATTGTGTTTTGCTGTGAGATGGAAAATCACCTGGAAAATTCACCTGCTCTGTGTGCAAAATATCAGCAAAGCACTTGTGTACTTCAGTGTTCCAAGGCAATATTCTGAGTATGGATGATGCCAACCAGTCATTGATTTCTTTCTCAAATGATTCCTTTAAAGAAGTGTTTCAGTTTGAACAACCTAAAGCAGGCTTAACTGTTTCTTTCTCAACATTACTATGCTAGTTTTCTGACAGCTATCCACATAAAAGCTTTATCTTTTGTGGGTATGTAGTAGGGAATGCAGAAATCACAGGTTAGTGCACAAATGGCGGGGGGCTTTTTGCACATGTGTGTTTGTTGACACTCTAACACCCACCTACCCACACAGAGCCTGTGTTCTAAGCCACAGAGCATCACTTCAGTCATATACCTGAGAAGGGTGGGCTTCAAGAGTGCTGCAAGTTCAGCTTGGTCAGAATTACATCTGGGACTACCCCTCTGTGACATAATGTCAATAATGTATGCACCAACCCTGCCAAATCTCTCTGTCCTCTGCTTAGAAAGCGTTGACTCCACAAAACCTCCTCTTAGATGCCAAGTTAATTTCTTTCAACCCCTGTACTTGAATCAGCTTCCAAATGGACTCTACGGCAGTTTCCTATAGCATTTGCTTCCAGTTGGCCAAGGCTCTGAAGTGCTCTAGAAAGGTTCAAGTTTCCTGGAGATTAAAAGTTTCTCTTTACTTCAGTCACCTGAAGCTGTGGTTTTCAAAAGTGTGTATTTCTAGCAAAGTTCATGTTGATGGTTTTCAGTTACCACTATCACATAACCCATAACATGGCAACAACTGCAGGTAGGGTAGAAAACTCTTTATTAGACTATTACTTCCAGTACGGTTGGGTTTCCCAGACCGCAAGCAACTGAGGCAGTGTATCTTTAGAAGTTACCTCTTATCAGCTGAGACAGAGTAATAGACTGTCCAGGAGCTCTTCGTCTATCTCAGAAAATCAAATAAGAAAAATTATTAAATCACAGACTTCATAAAAAAGCTCAGCATAGGTTGATTGCTCCTCTCCTGTGGTTCCTTCATAGAGGCAGTCTTTCACATTTAAACTGTAACTTCTGTGAATTTTAACTGTGAAGAATTCAATGAGGTCTGCTACCAAACTGCCCAGCAAAGTCACTGGAGCATGTGTAAATGGTTTTGAGAGCAGTGTGTTACATGCACAGTTCAATTTTGAATCTATGGCACTGGATTGCTATGATAGCAGTGGTATTTCTATTGTAAATAAATGGTGAGACTGATCCTTCACATTTGGAAGTGAGGGGTAGGCTGATAAGTTTCAAGTGCTATACGTTCAGTAATTCCAGTCACTTGAAACCTAGGGAAACATCACAGGAGAGCTTGTTCTGTGCTCAGTACATCTATATTTTAGCAGTAGCCAAAAGAAAAAGAAGCCTAGCAGTCAGTTCAGGTGTTCTCTTATGAACAAGTGACTGTCTGATTAAATATCGCCTGAAAACATCACTTTTAGAACAAGATCATAGCTGCAGGGAGCCAACGGAAAGCTGTTCTGTTGACTTAGATTACATGTTTTAGCTCAATTTCTGCTGTATTTAATCTGTGCTTCCCTCATCCATAGGCAGGGGTAGGGAGCAGCACTCATAAGGTACTATTTCTTCAGGCCTACAAGGTTAAGGAAGGAAGGTGGCACATCTGTAAAGGAGAATTACAGAAAAATAATAGAAAAGCTTTGAGTGTATAGTGTATTTATTTCATACTGTGTATAAATGCTATAAAAATTTGGTGGTGTGTTTGGGCTTTGGTGGTTCTCAAGTCCTTCTTGGCAGCCCTTTTAATGTACAGCTGGTGGAAACCCCAAAGATGAACCCTCAGGTTTGCCTCTGTGTGAGTACACGTCTACAGTTACATAGAAAATGCCCTCTTTGTATTTTACTGTTACGCAGCCTACTGCTGTTATGAACAGTGATGGATTTTGCATGGATCACGCTTCCTAACAGCTAAAGAGTATCTTTTGTCATGGTATTGCAGGATGGCTTTGGAAACAAATACTAATATCAGCTATTCTTGTGACTGCTTGCTGTATGAGTCTTGTCCAGCAAGCTTGAAGTGAAGCAGTGTATAAACATGCCCTTTCCCTTAGGTGCTTGCTGAAATGTTCAGCTGCTTTCATAAAGAGAGACAGGTGTATCTAGCTGGGACCCATTCAGGTGACACATTGCTTTTTCTCTTCCATTAAAGACAATATATGCTTCAGTACTAAATACTGTTTAAGGAAACCTTCCTGTGGAATAGATGCTGCTTTCATTTCCTTCCCAAATATTGATTTTATTGGGATTGTTTGGTTTTGCTTTTTTCAGAGACACTGCTTCTCTTGTATGCACTTATTATTCCTTACCTAAATCTTAGCGTAATAAGGATTATATGACGTGAATGCTTAAAAAAACTCCAAAACAAAACCGAAAACCCATCCCCTTGCTGTTTTTCTCCAGAAGGCTACATTTTGAGATTTAAGGATACAGAAAGGGCAGTTTAAATCAAATCCCAGGCTATGGAGTGCTATACAAAGCATGCTCCCTAGGTACAGTATTTCTTCACAAGAAAATTTATTCCACCTACTTAAATTCCATCTGTAACCAGATTTCATTTCTGCTTGCATTATTCTTTCATTCATCTTTCTTAAAATATTATTTCCTTTGTTCCACACATAATTTAAATCAAAACACTATTAGAAAACAGCAGGATGGCACATAACTTCGTTGTCTATAGCAGTCCCGTTATAAATCTTTAATGTGTGTTGCAAGGACTTAGGCAAACAAAGCCTCAGATGGTTGGGTATTTGCACAGGAGAGGGTTGCTCACAAAGGTGAGTGTTTGCAGGGTCAGGACCCCTTGTTCTTCTTTCTTGATTTTCGTCACAAACAGAGTAACTTTTGCAAATACAAGTAGCCATAGATTCCAAAAATATTCTCAATATACCCTTCACAAAAGTCTTTTAGGTTCTGACCCAAAGTCAGTGGGAGTCTTCTCATTGCCTTCCACAGGTTTGGGAACAAGACTCAAAGCAGCAGGCAGCTGGGGAAAAACTCCTTTACAGATGCAATTATGGATTAGGTTTTTTTATTTTTACTTGCTATTACCAACCTGTTCCCATTCTTCAGGCAACTCTTAAAAGAACTCATCACTAAGATGTGGCAGAAGGAAAATTATCTGAAGTGACAGCAGGTGTTTTCTGAACAGGAGAATCTGCTTCTTTCCAGAAAATATCTGTACTGAACAAGAAGATAACTGTAAATGCTGTAATGGTGGGAAAGAGAATGATGCTACTTATTCTCAGGGTGCTGACCAAGTGCAGCACACGAAAAGAGACCGAAGAGATCTGTCTGAATACTTCTGCAATTGAACAAGGATTGGATCAGCTTCACTCCAGTATTTCCTCCCTGGCTGCCTTTTGTAACTTGCAAAACGGCAGTGATGATTTGGTAAACTCAGTGGGAGAATGCAATCCAGAAAACAGTGTTTTCTGGCGGTTTGCAGATGCAGACAGCAGAAAATCCTTCTGTTTCTCTCCCTAGGAAACACTCCGGGCATGGCAAATTGTGACAAAAAGAAAAGCAGTGTTTTGTAAACTTGAGCTTTAAAACAGAGAGGTTATCTATCTATTAAGCTTGCATATGCAGTATATGCAGTGAGGCTTTTGAAACTCTGGTGAGATTACCATGCAAGGTCTCAAATTCCTTTTTATAAAATACACTCACATGCTTGTAGATGAAATTTTTGAAGCAGAAATCTTGAAGAATCACCAAAAATGAAAGACAAAAAGAATACAGCTTTTAGAGTTCATTCTTTTTGCTTTGGTTTATCCAAGTTCCATGACTTTGAGTAGCTATGATTTGTCATTATTTGGACTTCTAATAATGGGAGATGCTTTCATGACAAGATCTTGCTGACAAAAACTGGCTTCTTCTGTGCTGCAGGCTAAAAGCTCCTCTTCTCTTCAGTCCCACTGCTGTTTGTTGTCTCTGATGAGGCTTCAGGCTTATGGCTCCCACCAGGCTTTTTGAAAATCACTGCTGAAGGTGAGCAAGTGCAGCTCAGCCACTCTGATGATTGATAATGGGGTGTTCTTTCCCCTCATTTCCCCCCTAAAGAAAGTGCAAGGATCCCAAAATGACTTGTGACAGCAGTCACCAAGTGAGATAGAAAAAAATTATCTATTATTATAACTGAATCATGCTCAGACTGAGGGCTGAATTTTAAACTAAGCTAATGAAAATCCAGAACAATTCTACGACCTATTGTGTGATAGAGTTATTTGTTGTTATTTGGTAAGAAGTTATAGATATATTGGTGATGCTGACAGAGTGAGTGGGACCTTGAGTCTGAACACGGAAACAAAAATTGGATGGGTGACATCAGATGCTCTGGAACAGTTTGTAACAAACTTAATGTGTGATGCAGCAAATTCTTGAGTAATCATGAAATCAATCAGATGGGGCAGGGAGAGAAAGCGGAGGCTTTTCTACCAGATAATACAGGTTTGCTTAAGGCATGTGGTTCTTTACAGCCAGCAGCACTGATTTAAAGTATAAGCAAAGCAATAAGCGAAAACCTGTGATTTGCGATAAAAAGAAATAAATCCTATTTCTATTTCTAGTAGAAGAAATGTGAGCATCTGTGTTTTCAGCAACCTTCTGTCTCGTTTCCTCATCTTTCCCTCTGAACAAAGTACTGACTGACACTGGGGATGTGATATTCTTCCTGTCTATGAATCTCTCTGGCTGGCTGCTATGAATTCAGAGTATCTGTAGATAGGGCCAGCAGAGGCTTAGTGTCACCAGGGCTAGACGAAATGGATTTGAAACTTAAATACTAAAATGATGCTGGGAAAAGATATGTCTCTGCAGCCACTGTTCAAGCAAACCCTTGTTAAGTTCACATGCTGTTTCCCTCGTATTTGAGTTAAAAAGAGATGAAAAGATCATTAAAGATTCCACTAACTCATGAAGATTCAGAACTGAGCACACAGCATTTGGAGTCTCCTCTAGATGTTTCAGGGGAAAACAGATATTTGATTTGCAGACTGTCACTGAACATCAAGTTTATTAGGATACATACTTTCACAGCCTTATTTTAAAGTTCAATGTACTCAATTAATCTGCAAAACTCAGATGCCAGAATTCTTGCCTAAAGCTTTAGGGAAAAGATACAGAAGGTGGAGGAATCGTGCATCAGTTCTTCTGCATCTTCTGAAGGTCAGCCTTACAGGTGCACTTTGAGGGTGCTTTGCAAAATGTAGAGCGTGATCTTTCTGATTCTGGATGGTTTTTGTTGCGTAGCTCTACCTTTTGGACAGCAAGTGGAAAAGGAGAGTGCATTATTTTTGCCTCTGTTTAAAACAACAGCTCAGGCAGTAGTACTCAGTTGTAGTCCTTTAAGCCTCCTTGAAGTACTCAATCTTAGTCCTTTAATCCTCCTTGAATACTACTGCACTGCTGCTATACAAACAGTAGGTTCTGGGGCTTTTGTGAGCATGGAAAGCGGAGTGAGTCGTTGTGGCAAAGTATGAACACTGAACTGTAGCTATTACAGAGTATTAAGCAATTGCCCTTGGTAAGAAGTGATAATAGCAAATACTAGCATGTTCATTTTGTTGTTGAAAATTGATTGTCTAATATGACTGAAAATCCCAATTAATTTCAATCTTGATGCTCACAGCAGATAAGCATAATGAAGATTCTAAGAGACCTTCTTTCATACATATGAATAAAATAATTATTATGCAGCATATTTAAGTAGATGACAACATCAAAAAGTCTACCCTTGAATAACAGGAAAGGAAGAAAATGACCTTCCTTTTCTACGCAGAAAGGAAGGACTGGCTACGTGTGTGGCATGTTTTGGACATCACTAGCTGTAAGGTATTTTTCTTTCTAAACATGACAGCTTTACAAAACATGGTACAAAAATACTTTTATATGAATTCAGCTAAGCTTATCTCTTTGAGAACATGTTGAATGTTGCATCTTTTCACACAACATTTTCTGCACCACTGGTTGCTGGTGCAACTATGACAAGCATTTTCACTGCACCTTGAAACCATGGACCATGTTTATCCATATACTTTATATTCTTTCATACAGTTTTGTGATGGAATTTTTGCCTCTGGGACAAGATGGTGCAGACATTCTTCATGTTGTGAGGAAATGCTAGTCCTTCTACAAGTGAAAAAGTGGTAGACGTCTAGTGATGCGAATTTGAGTAGTTCAGCAATGTTGTGCAACTACTATTAATTAAACTGACTTGCAACTCATTACTGGTGATGTAGGACAAAATTGGTAAACTTCTTTTTGCGTGTATTTAAGATGGCAGTGCAATGAAACAAACTCGACTTATGATGCAAGGCTCCTGCCAGGATTACTTAAAAGGCGGGATGAAGAAGTGAAAACATTTGTTTACAAATATGCTTATTTTAGACTGTTAAGAAATTGGATTTTATACTTAATGTTCTCAGTTTTAAACTTGACGTGAACAATAATATATGGCAAATAATTCCAAGGTTCCAGTTCAGGAAACACATTTTGATTAGAGACTTGGAATTTCAAGAAGGCATAAAGGCAGCTCTAATATTTCTTTTCATCCTGTGATTCTTCTTATGAATGCAGTATCTTTCCAACATCAACTCTTATTTGCACTTCTTTTCCTTTCCTCATTTTGTTCCTCAGAGAAAATAATTGCAAAGCAATAGCTGGTTAAATTACCACAATTACTTTACCTGAAAATGTCTGTTGATAATGTCATCAAAACTGCATGTTCTGAGTACATTCTAGCTATGTGTGAAATCTCTGCTATTTCCTCATGATAGATAAATCAATACTAGGTTTATAATGCTCATTCAGAGATATCTTATAATAAATCCTCACATATTTCAGAATCATTGGCTTTCCTGGATGTCTAGATGGAGTTAACGGGAACAGATGATATGCACACTGATCATGACTTGTTACTGGAAAAATTGCACTGATTTTAGGTTCAGGTCCTTAAATGAGAGCAACCAGAATACCTACCAAGGGTTCACTAACAGAAAGCGAGAAATTGGAATAGAAGACAAGAGAGGAGCAGATCAGAGTCAGATGCGATTCCTCCTCATAGAGTTGCCTATTTTCAAAGTTGTAGGGCTAATGAAGAATAATTATAACTTATTAATTTCTCATTATCTTAATGACTGCAACTCAGTAACACCATGTGTCACAAGGCAAAAAAGAGAAAACTCTCTTGACTGCAGTATGAGAGGAAATAACTCTTATGAGCACCTATCAATCTGAACGAGAAAAGTCTCTAAGACACCCATGTTGTGCATGAGTGGAAAGCTGAGATAATTTGCAGGGTGTTTCTCGGTGTCATTAGCTGTGCTAGGACTAAACATCACATCTTTAGCACATTACATCTTTAGCAGCATCTCTGCAAAAACTCTTTCAGCAGAAACTAAACTTCATTTGTCTAATTTCGGAGAATTATCCTTTCTAATTAAGTGACACCACAAATTTTGCTCAAAACTAAAATGACCGATAGAGCAAAGAGGAAATATTCTGTTCACTATGTAAAGACTTCCTATATATTTCCCAATAGTTTACAGTAATTAAATAAACCCCAACTTTCAAAAAACACATTGAGTTGGAAAATTAAAGACTGCTTCCATTAGTGCTCCTTTACAAGAGATCAATGGCTATTTAATATTGACATTTGACTAAACAGCAAGAAAAGAATCCCTAACTTTTGTCACTTGCATGTGCTGCTCTCTTAAACACTCATCATGCATTGCCTTACAGAGTTAAACACGCCTGAAGCCCAACATGGCAGTTATTCTCAAGACAGGCAGTTTGTTAAAGCCAGAGCCTCATAAGTCACTGAGAAAGCTGTACCAAGAAACCAGAGAAATGCAACTAGATATTAGTTCCTAAATTAACAAAGCAAAACCTGCATAGTCAAATCTGCTTTAAATGCTGCACAGAGTTTCTTCCAAAGGCCAGAAATTATTTCCCAAATTGTAATTTTGCAAACACTTTCAGACTATGTAAAAATCCCTCTTATGAACCAAACTTTAACATCAAGCTTTCCCTCTCCTGCCCAGTACAAATAGAAAGCTGCTACTGCAGAGTACAGAAAGGGAACATTTGAATCTGATGAAAACCACAGCTATGCTATGGTAAAGTACAGCTTGCAAACATTTATCCACAAAAAAGCATCTGCAATTTCAGACCACATTGAAGAATTCACCTCAAACTAGAAATGAGTCATATCTCCTGGAGTCACATTAAAGTATTATTCATTATAAGGACACTCATTCACATAGTTGCAATGTACAGTTTGTCACTATCCAAAGGCACAGACCCTGTAAATCCAGCAGTAGAGTAATAGTACAGAAAATAGTTTGCACCCAGGGATAGGAAGCATGTTGTATAATTAAGAAGAAGCACACAAATGAATACTGACATTAAGTTATCAAGCACCACCCCTGTTTAAGCACTGTCAAATATGTCTATAGAAAAAGCTACAAACCTAACAGCACTAGTTCAGCACAGGACCATACAGCAAGCACTCCCCTGCAATACACACAGCCACACGATGCAAAACGAGACAGTAAGTGTCACTGCATATCAGCTCCATTCCTTCACTTGATTTAGAAACAACAACAGAAATAACCCATGCTCTGGTGCTGCTCCCAGGCTAGAGGTTGTGCCTCTCCCAGCAAAAGCTGCAAGGCTTCAGCTCCTGATTAACCCGGGGAGCCGGCGCCTGCTGCAATATCCAAGTCACTTACTGCATTGCCTTTCAGCAGAGTGAAAGTGGCTGCTCTTCCCGGGCACACATGGCTCTCTCAGCTGGAGGGTTCTCTGTTCAGCACAGTTCAGCTCCAAAGTCTCTGCATGTGGAGGGTAATTGCCTGTGCTCTGTACTGAGGTTTTCTGGCTGCAGTGACTGCTCACCCTATCCATTGCCTCTGGTGTATGCTAAGTAAGCAATCTCTTGGGTCTTCATAATGAAAGGATGAAGAGTCGCAGCTTTTGAGAGCAGATAAGGTGCTCTGCCGAAAGCCTCTGTGCTTCCTTGGCATTTTAAAGGCAATGCCTTTATTCTGCCTCACAGTTTTTTATAGTGCAAGTTGTATTCTGTAACTTGCAGTCAAATTTGCATCCAAAACCTATTTTTTATGTTTCAGAGAGAACTTGAGTTTACAAATTCAAGCCAATGTGTTTTTAAATGTTGAGGAACAAACACTTGTGATTGAACTCAATCTTCTAATTTTCACAAGTGCAAATGCAGGGGAGGAGTTTCCTAGCTCTAAAGCATACTGTACCAGCCCCACTTACTCAAAGGTTGCAGTCAATAAGCAGCAGCCTAAAACTTCATGGATTAACATCCCAGATTTAAAATGCTTCAAGTCCTTCTAGTCCTGAAGGATGGACTGTCATCCTTGTCTGTTGTCTGTACAGTCTCTGTCACTGTGTGGTGGTGTGACAGGTCCTACAGTATGTTAACAGGGTTAGAAATAGCAAGCACTGGTAATGAAGAGACAGAAAGAGCAAGAGCCACAATCAATAATTCCTTATTAGGGATCCTAATCTTTTGACAATGCTGACAAGTTTGTCTGTCCCTTTGGGAAGATGTGGGGGAATTCACTTGCTTCCCCTGTAACTGGCCTGAGTGAGGCGTACAGATGAGCAGATTTGTGAGGCCAGATATGACCATTGAGGGATTCCCAGGAAGAAAGACCCATTCTGGTTCTGTACTCACTTATAACCCAGGCCTACTGAGACCTGCCAGTGCTAAATAGTGCCTAACCGTGTGCCGTGAATTTGTGGAAACCAATACACTGCAGTCCTGCAGGTAAAAATGTGATGCTTTTTCCACACAGGTGCCCCAAACAGATAGCACAGCCATCACTAAGATTTCCTAAAACTAAGCCTTGTGTAAGGTGTTGATTCACTCATCCCCCTTAAAGCTCTTGGGTAGGGGAGATTTTCTCTGCCACTGATGGGAATGTTAAGACCTCATGAGATCAGAGACAGCAGCAAAGAGGAGGCTTTAACCCTCTTAGTAATGGCTTTGAAATTCCCAGAGGCTGATTGTCCTTTCAGATAGCATGGGGAAATCCCAGCCACCCAAAGAGTGTGCCTAATAAATATTGCAGGAATATTAATTGGATCTTTCAGAAAAAGGGCAGTCAAGGACAGGCACCTAGAAAGAGCATGCCACATTCTTCCTTTGGAAAGCGCTTTATTAGCTGGGCTTTGGCTTTTTCTGGAATTTCCATATCAATGCAGCTTTCTACAGTGCCCCTCAGCATCAGTGGTACTGTACCTATCACTATGGGGCTGTGGTTTTTGCCTGTGAATATGCCAAAGATACTCAGACTGGCTGACAGATGTTGCTGGAAAGGTGCTGCTTTGCACTTGCACAGAAATACATCTCAGAGGAGAGGGGAAACCAGCTCAGGATATATTGGTGTCAGCGTCAGTGGGTTTCTATGAAATACAAAAACACCCCTGTAAGAGAAAAGCTGTCCTTTTTTTTCTCTCTTCTGCTCACAGCTGTGTTTAGCACCTCAAGGTAACAGATTTGTTGAGTCATAGAAAATAAGAACCAACAAAGGTGCCTTGAATTTTAAGTTTGTTTTATATAGAAATTATGTATGAGCCGTGCATCAACTTTCAAAATGCATAGCAGACACTGTCCCTGGCCCAAGGAGTATCCAGTGAAAATCAGACAAAATGGTGCAGATGTGTAACAACCAGGATTGCCATGTGATAAACTTATTGGAAGGAAAGCAGGAAAGCCTGGCTGGATTTGGGAGCTGCAGCATTGGCAGCAGAAACAATTAACTCATGCTGAAGGAGCCCAACTTTCATAGGGTCCTATAGAAAGGCACTCAAATTCTCCTCTTTATTCCTCTCTCACCCTTTTGGAGTATATTGGTCCTTCCAGTAAGTCCATTTACTCTCCTTGGTTTGGGGGATAAGCTATAATGGATTTCTTTGAAGTGTGAGTTGGACAAAAATAATTGAGTCAGCACAATAATTAGGTGTGGACCTTTTCTACATCCCAGTAGACCCCAGCCCTGGCTATGGGCAGATAAGTAGTTATTCTAACAGGCATAATAATCTCGTGTTCTGGAGCTGTGGTGAGGGCAGAGGGAAGAATTGTAGATTTCAATGGATCATTTTCCTGTAGTTTTCTGGGCTCCTTGCCTCAGTTCAATAACACAGCAAGCTGTGCTATGCTAACACATCACTTTACTTTCTGCTAGTAACAGTATTTTAAACCCTGAAAACAAAAAGAACCAAGCAACTGATTTACTGGGGATAGGCACGAAGGATGGCAGCATTGATTCCAAGCCTTTAGGAGGCATTTTAAATTTAAAAAGCGCAGTTGCACTCCCCACTCAAAAAACCTTGAACCCCAAACTCTCTATGCAGTCATTTCAATGGAAAATGAATATGTTGCAAAATAACTATCACATTTAAGGAACAAACCAATAAATACGCTGGAAGTGTGGGGTTGTCAGTTTGCTGTTGTGTAGGGAGGTACCAGCGACTAAGCAGCAGTATTGCACAAGATGATTTAACTGAAGAGCTTTTCCAAGCCAGCTGGAACGTATATTATATTTGCAACCTGCGATTAAAGAGAACTGAATTTTAACCTTCCTGCTAAGGACACAGTAAAGGGCTCATAATTGGCTCTGGATGTGTAAGTTTGAAGAGAGCCATATAGTGCGGAGTGTTTGTCTGTGAAAAAAGTAAAACAGTTCATGTATGGACTTGTTTATTGTAAACTCATAAATATGTCATAAATATGTAAGGATTTATATAGTAACAATATAGTTGTGTCAACAGACTCCATAAGCTTAAAAGAATTTGGGAGAAGCCTGGATATGCCTTTATTGAATTTCTTTGTGTTACAGTAAGGACAGGTTTATTGTGGCTGCATTTAAGAGCTCCAGCAGTAGCCTGGGATAACTTGCGGTAGCTAATTGTACAGCAAGGTGAAGAGCACAGCCTGCCCAAGGGGCAGCTGAGCTGGAGGCCAGTGTTTGCACAAGTGGAAAACCACCCTGCTGCTCCTGTTTCAAGTGGGGAATAGAAAAATTGGGAGGAAAAGATTGAGCAAGCCCTGCACAAGTCACTTGGAGCCTTCAGATAATTCAGAGCATGCAGTTTAAGATTACAAAAAGCCAAGGATGTGCTTTCTGTGCTTCCTTCCATAGAGTGAGGCAAAAGAGCATCCTTTTTCCTTAGATATTTAAATACATTATGTAGTGCAAATTTGAAATACTCTCCTGCTTCATCATCTTTCAGCTGGCTTTGTGGTCAGCTGCTCACTGCAACCCACAGGAATCGAGCCCTGGAAAAAGGGCTTCCTCACTACCCATAATCTCATGATAGCAATTAGTGGAAAATCTGACTGATGTTGTGTCCTAGAAGAAAAGTGATTATAGTTAACCAGATATTTGTACAGTAAGGGTTAGTACAGTAATACTTTGATGTGTGAAATCAGATTTGTGTACATGCTGAATGAAATTTATGAAGGTTAAATTGCGTTTGATCTTATTCTAGAATAATTTAGCCTAAACTGAATGATGAACACTTTTATTTTCAACACAAACATAAAACTGCTCTAAATACACATCTTTGCTGTTTTCAGATGTTTTTTCCTGAATATGCCTACATAGGCAGACCCTGTAAAAGTGAATTCACAGGAATCATGCCTGTGCCCTCTGGGAGGACATTCCCAAATCTCTTTTAAACTGATTTAATCCTATTCCATTTGAGATACTACAGCTTGTGGAGATGACAAGCAAAAGGAATAGAATATTTAGTCAGAAAATTATCTCATTTGAATTAGAGACATGTTTTCTAATTTCCTGGGGCAATTAGCTGTGGGGATCAATATCTTAATTACGTTATATTTTCCCTTAAATTAGCAGGTTGCACACTCTTCTATACACTGTTTCAGCTTTTCTTCTTTTGTTACTGTCAGTGCTGTTATTCTGACTGACTAGCTACAATGAGCTGTTTAATCCACAACTTTTCATCTCTAATATTTTCCAGTTAAAGCCATACTTTCAACTTTCCTTACCTTTCCTACATGATTATTCTCTCTCATGTCAAGGATGTCGCATAGGAAGCTCAAGGTATGTCCGCAGTAAAACCTGAAAGTGGAAACATGAAACTTGAACTGAGTCTTATAGAATATTCAAGATTATCTTACAAAACTTGCAGTCCCTGTGCCCCCAAAATGCACTAGGCCCTTCCCAGGTGATGAAACAGCAGGCACAGCCCTGGAAGTCCTTCAGTTTGGCAAAGACATGTGCTCTGAAAGGATGTGCTGTGGAGCTGTGGGAAGCTATGGTTTTGTATTTCAGCACGAGGGAAAGAAGAGCCGAGTGTTACTGAGGAAAGGAGATGATGTGAACTGAAAAGTATGCGGACAGCCCTGGTTGTCCATGAGATCAGAGGATGTCTTTTCTCCAAGCACATTTTGCATTTGGATCTTGCCACTGGACTTTTTTTGGGGGAACTGACTGATACTGAGCTCTGAAGGCTTATGTGTTCATCTTGGAGGTGGTTTTGACTTGACAAGGTAATCATAGGATGAAGGTTAGTTGCAGTGGTGCAGTTTCGATTTTGCCATGGGGATGAGAACTTTAAGTGGTTGTGGCAAGAAACAGGAGCTACTGAGAGTCCTGAACAGTAACTGAGGAGAGTGCTGTGACATTTCAGAAGAAAGCAGTTTACCTACCTCTTGGGTACGCTGAAGAAAACAGGAAAAGTGAGACCTGGAGGCTGTGAACAAGCTCCAGCTCTTACTGTGCAAGGACAGAGGCTGGGAATTCACAACTCTGATACAAGTCATGGCATGTTTCAGAGCTGTGAATGACTGGTCTGTTCCTGCTATTCTGTGACAGTTATTTATTGCACAACAGGAAGAGATAATGAAGTTCCTCTTGTATTTGAACAGAGTTAATTCCACCTACGAAACTTCTTTTGGTATTGAGAATTCCGAGGAATAAAACAAATTATTTTTATGTAGACAGTTCCCCAAAGCCTCAAAGAGAACGAAAATTGAATGAGCTCCTCTGAGGAATATTTTCTTCTCTTTCTCCTGTGTCTTTGGGAAAATGTATTATCTGATGAGCTCATTATCTGTGCTCATTCTCTTCAGAGCTCAAGTCAAACATTCAAAAGGCTGGGTCAAAAGAAGTGCAATAGCAGAGAAAGCAATCTGGCTGCAAATGAAGGATTTAGGAAAATGGATCTTTTATGCAGCCAGCTTCTATAAAGAGAAAGGCAAGTGCAGTGCCCATGCTGTCCCATTAATATTCACCTGACTTAATCTAGAGGAGCTGGGAGGAGAGAGGAATGCAGTTCTGAGGGTCCATAATTCTCTCTGAGGCTGTCTGACATGGGTAATGGGTTTGCTTGTGCAAGCAATGCTTTAAAGAATTTACTATCAGTTACTGAACAATAACACCTGCAAGTGATCTTCGTAGCCCAATGTTTCTCCAGTAGAGAACTGAGTTGCTTCCTATCTTCACAGTTCGTGTATGATGGGGCTGGGAACACTGAGCAGGGAGCTAGTGAGCCTTCATGAAAGCAGATGGATCTTGTTGTGTTGCAGAGGCTGTTATTCTCAGTCTCTCAGAGGAACTGAGTCAAATGACTGGTGTTCCTGCTCTGGGAGGTTGGTGACCTTGAAGTAATAGTGATGGGAAAGATTCTTCTGTTCATTTCAGATGGGCAGACCTAGACTATTAGAATTTGTTTCAACTCGTGAATTTTAGCTTATTAGCTAATGTCTGGATGATTCAAGTTGTTAACAGTTGGGTGTGAATTTGCTTTTCATGTTTTGTAGTAAGTAACAACTAAACACTTGTAAATTAAGATGTCAAGGAAACAAAACTAAATCAAGAAATAATTATATTAAGCTAAACCTTCTCAAGAGATGGAAGCAATCTCTAATCAAAATCAGGTTATTACAGGATGGTCAGAAGGCCTGTGGGTAATCGGGTCATACATTACACCAGGCTCCCTTTAAATATTTACCTCTACGCATGGCATGTATCCCTTGGAACAGTATGCAGGTGAAAAATGCATCATATGTGGAATGCGTAAGTGATAGATGAGGAATAACAACTATGAACGATCTCATTCATCTGTGCATAATTTTCAGATGATGTTGTTTTTATTCACTATCACAAGACATTTATGACTGGGAGAACCAAAATGAAAATATGGACTTGGAACAAGAAATGGTTCACAGTGCCAAATGGAAGGTTGTTTTTTTTCTAGAGAGCAAAGCATGCCTTTCTGCAATGGATGCTTTGAGGTTTCTGTGCAAGAAGCAAGCTTCTTGCTGAGGTTCTGAGAACTACAAGAAAAACATCTTAAAATGACAGAAACCTTTCAATATGTCCCATTGCTGAAGGGAACATATACAGGTATGTCAGGTTGAAAAATGTTCCAAAGGCAGCTCCAAAAAAACCTGAGTCAGACTCGTGTTCTCTTTACCTTAGCAGGAAGCAAGGGAGAAAAATGTGAGTTAAGAAAAGGTTGGGAATGTCTGAGAAGTTATGATTCTCCTTTGTACAACACCTGCTTAAGCAGTGGTGAAAATATCAAATTAGTCCTATAAATTGATGTCTATGGAAAGATGTTCTTCTGTCTCCATTTAAAATTACCTTCAAAAAAGAATTGTCTTCAGTGGGAAAATGTCATGGCTTTATACACCTGGTTTTTAGTACAAGGGAGAAGAAAGTCCCACCTGCACTCAGCTCCCTCCTGAGGTTTTGATTTGTGCTTAGAATCAAAGCACTGTATAAATGATAACCAGCTCCCAAGTCCACAGATACCTTTTGTTGTGAAAAAAGCATTTTTGATGTAAAAAGCATACCTGGGATCCAAGTGGAGAAACCACAAACCCCAGACTCCCTGGCTGTTTTGCAGTCCACTTCAGTGGACCCGATGCCCCCTTCGAAGTGCAGAGAAGCTAGCAACTGCCTTTAGTTAGTGAGTTGATAGGAGATGGGCTTGGGCTAGGACTTCTCTGTTTTGCTGTCACAGTCCTTTTCCTCTGATGAGCATTTTTTGGCCATATGAAAGACATCACCCACATGCTCCCAATTTTTTTCATTAGACAAAATAGTTTCCCAGGCTTATGCTGATTTCCAAGGGGTGCTACAAAGCAGCATGCCAAGCCCAAATTAGACAAGAAGTATTATCTCTGAGGTTTTCCAGCTGATGTGCTTGCTAAGATGTTATTTAAATTGCATCTGTGGGCTTGTTGTCTAGCCACAACACAAACCTCAATGAGGGCCTGAGATGAAGCTGCGTGAATAGGATTTTTTATTTCACTCTTATACCTGTTATGTGTTAGTCTGTTCTGTAAGTCAGTGCTTGATTTGGCATAAATTAACAGATCTAATCAGAGCTGTAGATGCACGATAGCAAGGATGTCCTTATATCTTGATTTACCTACTATTTTTTTCTTCTTATAAAGCATTACAGCCTTAAAAATTAGGAATGGAGGGAAAGCCTGCATTTAGATAATGAGCTTTCTGAAAGATACAGCCGGTGCATTAGGATTTCATTCATTGCATTCTCATAGCAAAAGATGCAGGAAAAGCTTCAGTTACTAGTTTCGATAGTCAGCTCAGATTGGTGACAAAATAAATCAGCCTCAGGCCTGAGGCATATGACGAAAAACAATTCCAGTTGAGACCTCCATTTCTTTATGATGAAGCTGTCAAACAGTATTAAAAAAACATGAACACAATTTTTTCCTGTAAACGAAGAACACTTCATTATATCTGCCACCTGATCTTGAGCATATATTAGCAACAAACAATAAATGCCTTTCCTTGAAAAAGAAGATATAAAAGTAGCAGAATATTATTTCTTTTTTACATACATAGAAGGATGTGGTTATATCACACAAACATTTATTCCACTGCAAGCATCTTTTTAAATCAAAATAAATCTCAATTTCTCAGCTGTTTAAGAAAAGAGCTCTACGCCAGTAAAGTTCAATTCTAACAGTTCATTACAGCAAACAAAAAGCTTAGTTCTCTAGAGAAGAATGACATAAAAAATGAGTTGTTTGTTGTTTTATGACCAAGTGTTTGTGAATGGTCCAGTACTGAACTGACTCCTTTCAATTTTTGCTCATGTTAGGATTATCTGTCTGTTACTAAAATAGTTTCAAAATCTCTGCCACAAACAGAAAGACCAGAAAAAAATTCCCTGCAGATCTCAGCCTTTTTATTGCAATATAACGGGTTTTAGGGATTTGAGCTTCTACGTTTTTAGTGACCTCAAATTTTTTTCACATTTGAAAAGATAATCGAGGTTTGCTATTTATTTAGTGCTGCTAGACATTTTAGTATAATGAAAACAAAATAGATCTGAGTCCTAGCTCAGTTGCGTATGAGCCTGTTTGTACCAGAGTAACCATCCCAGTGTGGCTGGTGGAAACCTTCATGGGGATCCCTTTGCAGACTTTCTCAGTCACTATTCAGCTAATAAGCAAATCAGAGATTGTTTTCTGAGAAACCTCATACATTTGTAGTAATAACTTCTTTCTCTTCTTTCTGCTACTCACACCACATTAATGGATTTTTTTCATCACATACCAGAGAAAAGAGACTCAATCCCTCCTAATCAGCCTCGTGGTAAGGAGAGTCTGAAGTTATAGGACAGTCCTTTTCTCCAGGGCACTTCAAAATCTCTTTCTACATCATACCCCAAAAGGAGCTTGACAGAAAGCCTTCAAAGGCTGATAAAGAACCTTTCCCTGCCATACTGTAAGTGCACGAGTATGGTCCTGAAGCTGTTCCTTCTGTGCTGCAGTTCTCATCTAGCTGTCTTGTAATACTGCAGTTCATCAAATGCACAAGGGCTTCCACTGTACAAAAGCCAGGGGTTTGAGGGCCCAGCTGCTGGACTTCAGCGGAGGCAGGAGGGGAGCAAGCACTGGCAGTTGGCTGAGTGGATAGCCACACTTCATTCCTTCTACCCCAGCTCCTGCCAGCCACGCTACACCACTGTGCTCACACGTTCACACCGTCTCTCACACTCACCCACTCACTCTTCAGTGGATTAACACTGACATTCTTCCTGGAAAGAATGTGTTCTTCAGGAGCTCATGACTGCAATGTGCGTCTGTTTATAAATACCAGCATGTTGAATAGTTTTCCTGCATTGCAAAGGAACATTTCTTAATTCTCCAATGAGATACTCCATTTTATATAGTGGTTGGATGTTTTGTCTGCGTGGATATTGCAGCAACTCCAGCAGTTTCTTACGAAGTGCCACAAAATTCCAGCTGTTGGAATTCCACCTCAGTGTTAGATTAGGAAAAATTCAGCCTTGCACTACATGTGAGGAGACCACTGGGTGTTAGTAGGAGAAGTTAGCCCAGGATGGATCAGGGCTACTTTAGGAAAGCTTTCTCTCACTGTACCTGTTGCAGTGTGTCACCTTGTTAGCTATGACTGGGGGCACAGACTTATTCAAGGTTGTAAGAGATTTTAATACAGTGTTATATGGCCCTGAACAGGGCAGAGTTAATGACAGCAGTTTTTGCAGCACTATCTCCTCTTTTGTTTCCATGCAACTTTTTGTAGCACCATATCAGAGGTGTTCATCATATAATTTAGCTGTTTGTACATGTCACCTGCTATATCTGACATACTTACTGATTTAAGCTATGTTTTCCCAGAAAACTGGAAATGGATTTGCAATTATTTTTTTCTCTTCAGGGTATTTATGATTGTCACCTTAGGTTTTAAGTGTATCTCTTTTTAATTATAAGAAGCTTAAATAGGGAATTAGGTAAAGAAGTAAGATGCAGTGTTTCCTGTTTTTAGTGCATTGCTCTACTCCCAAATAGCGTGTTTTAAGAAGTCTTGAAAAATATTTTACATTTTCTGCTAGAAGTATTCTCTTGTATTCTACTCCCCCGACTTTGGAAAAGAAAGCTCCAAAAGTAAGAAAACTCAGGTTGTATTGGAAAAAAACTCTTGGTATAAAATGGTTTATAAAAAGAAACATTATAAAAGTAAGTTGGAAGGAGGTGAAAAAAAGATAAGGAAACAGATGTGTTGTAAAACTAGAAAATACTAAACAAAGGGAAAATTTTAGCAATTGAATTTACAAAGTATAATATCCCAGGTTGCTAGGATTTTTTGATGGAAGATACCTACTTATACAATGCCTCAGGTGATGACTTGCCTACCCTTCACCCCTCCACTCATGTGAATAGCAGAGAGCTAGGAAAACCTACAGAGGAAAGCAAATTCAAGAGTCAGAGCCCCTGCAGCACAGAAGCCTTCTCCACCAAAGATGTAACCTGTAAATCTGAGAATTGTTAGTATAATGATCTAGGTAGCTGATCTTAAAAGCTGTGGTTTGGAGAACCAGGGGAATTCAGTATACTGCTTTCATGAAGAGCTTATGCACTTCAGCCTGTGCACGTGAAGATTATTTATAGAGTTAAGACCAAGAAAACTGTTCTGTCTGGGAGAAGATGGAAACCAATGGGCAACAAAACAGTGATTTAGACATGATACCTGGGGTAAACAACTTCAAGGGAATTAAAATAACAATAACTCAAAAATCAGTTGGGAAAATGTCGTTTTCCAGGCCTCGGGCAGTTACGCAGCTGGCCTGCCAAGTCTGAGAGGCCAGAGATCAAAAAGAATATGAATCTTAAAAGGGCTCTGCTGGAACAAGAGAGGAAGAAGTGGGTTGTGAGCAGCTGCCTGAGGATGAGAGGAAGAGTCTGAAAAATAAAAAGGAGCACAGCTGAGCCTGAAGGAGAGTAAAAAATCATGGCAGTCGGGTGAAGTTCCCAGCAACTGGAAAAAAGGAAATATAACCCCCATTTTCAAGAAGGGGAAAATGGATGAGCCGGGGAACTACAGAGCAGTCAGCCT
>JANRGW010040283.1:0-14544 GCA_024733675.1 Psilopsiagon aymara | reverse complement strand
GGCTGCTATGAGGTCTCCACGCAGCCTTCCCTTCTCCAGGCTGAACAGCCCCAACTTTCTCATCCTATCTTCATACAAGAGGTGTTCCAGCCCCCTGATCGTCCTCGCGGCCCTCCTCTGGAAATCATGGAAAAGGAAGAAAACACTGAAGGAGGGTGGAGCTTCAAAAAAAGGTAACAAAGGCCATAGGCTGCTTTTGTAAGGAAAATGTGAACTTCTGAACAGATACAATTCTGTGCTACAAGCGTGCGAGAAATGATTTCTCTCTAGCCAAGCTATGACCAGGCTGAAATACTGCTAGTGACCATTTCAATGGAGCTTCTTCTATCAAAAGAAATCCACCATTCAACAAAGCTAATCTTCAGTTCTTAAATAGCCTTTTAATGACTCTCTGCTGTCTCTGAACATGCTCTTTCAGCCACTGGAAAGACATTTATCTAATTCACACAGCAATCAGCTTTAAACAAACAAATAGATGAACACTAATAAAAAATTTAATTAGAATATTGCTGCAAATCACTGGAGATGGACGATGCTGGGGCAATGAGCATACTGTAATTTGTAACGGTAGTTGGAACAAGAGAAGAAATCCAAAATGGATCTGGGGTGGAGTCTGAAGACTCCCTGCTCTACATGAATTACAAGCAAATCCATTTAGTGCAAGAATGTCATAACACCTTTCTCCTCTTCCATCTCCCATCAGTGATGTTTAGAAACTGAACACACTTATTTTTAAACCAAGCAGAATTAAAACACCAAGAAGGGAAAGATAAAAGACACACAACTTGTATCCAAAGCACAATACAGGTACTTCAAATCGTACTAGTGTCAGAGCAAACCACCGCTCTAACTCTCTTCATTAAACATTTACAGAGACCTCATCCACATATCTCACTCTCAAGCAAACAAACCCAAGTTTGGAGACAGATGTGTTTAGCTGGATTAGAGATCACTTTCCCTCTCATCTCACCAAACTGAAGATATGAAACAGAGATAAGAGTTTGGGACAGAAAATGACACTTTTCGAAGTCCTTTCTGAGCATGTCCTAACTGGGAGATGCTACTAAAAAAGCCAAACACAAAAATCACACACTAACTTGAGGTGTCCCTCTGGCAATACGCCACATGCCAGGAAAAAATCCTCATTCTCTTACGACATGTACTTAACTACCACCTAGTTCAAATAAAGAGCTTTGCTCAGACCTTTACACTGAGGCCAGATCTGTGCTGTGAGCTGTCAATACAGCTCTACCTTGCCTTCTGCCAGCAAAGGGGTTGCAGGGGGAACATAGCCTTTCCTGGTGAAAACACACTCTTGGTACCAGAACTTACTCCAGACTTCTCAAGCAAAACCTGCACTGGCAAAAAGATCTTTTTAACCAAAATAACTGTGCCAGCAGAAGACAGGAGCCAAAAAAAGCCTGCCAAATTTGTAACAGCCTTCTTCATTCTTTAACCTATTTGTCAGAGAAAAAAAAATCAGCATATCCCCTTCAAAGCAGCTCTTAGTCACTAATTCTGTCAGGGGTGTCAGTCTCCTTAGTCCCATCAGCATTCACCTACAGGAAGCAAAATACAAAACATTTCCCTTGTTAAGTGGCCCAGGGCTTACAAAGCTTCTACACAGGCAGCATAAAACAGAACCAAGGATACTGAAATTCCTCACAGGGCTTACTATTGCTTTTTCTTTCTCCCATGGTTGCTCCCTCAATTGTGTAGCATGCAAGAGACAGAACAGAGGTTTTGCTATGTCACTGGCAAGGCAGGAACTCAGCACCCACCTGCTCTCTGAAGGCTGAAGCTCTGCCAATTACTCAAAGAAACAGAGGTTAGTGGCATAGATCATTCCGGCTGTAGCAGTACCGGGATTACCACAAACTGCACTCTGTCCCTGTTTCCTTCCATTATGTATGGGATAGAAACTCAATATATTGTAATAGCTCTTCAAGTATGTCTCCTAGTGGCACTTCCCACTTATTTGTACAGTTGTAATCTACAGAAAAGCAGGTCAAATTTTATCCGTCCCTTCTTTAGTAACAACAAACCTCAACACTGAACAGACCTTCCGATGTAGTACTTCCAAAACTAGAAGTAAAATTCCATCAATCAGTTCCTTTCTAACATCCATAAACCTACTTCATCCACTCTCAATTCATTCACTCAGCACATTACATGACATGTTCTGCTTTATTCAGGTCACTGGTCATTCCCGTCCCTTCCTCAGTACTTTCAATAAGGAATGCAGTACAGAAGTCTAAACTAGATTTTGTTCCCATCTCTGATGTCCCAAGTCACATAAGAAATGGATGATCCACTCCACACTCTTGCCTCATCTTAGTACTCTACAAAAAGGGCGGTAATACCACTTGTATTTATCAGGTACTGTCATATTATCAGATGCACAATCTTAGTAACTCTTTCATTTAGGTTTCAAAAAACTTTATGTAGGTTTCAAAACTGTTTTCTGAGTTCAGCTTTGTTACTGTAATGAAATATCATACTCCCTCGACAAATACATGAAACATCTCCTTTCCAATAAGACATTCCTGAAGTATTGACTTTCCTCATTTCTGGTTTAAGGGTCATATAATTTTCCATATGCACAGTAACAATATCTATTAATTCCATCCCTTTGGACACAAGTAGCTAGTTCCATAGAAGTCTATCACATTTGTAGAAGTGGTCTAAACCCATGCCAAGAACTGTCAGTCTGCAAGTTCCAAATCTGCCAGCCATCTCCCAGAATTAAGCTAAGAACCTGCATTTGGGCCAGTGAAGGACAAAAAAATACCCCCCTGTGGATCACCTCTCATCACTTGTGCAATGCAGAAGCAAATTGCTCCGAGGTTGCTGCTTGGAGAAAAGAATGCCCACATTATGGACGGTTGCTGAAGCAGAAACAGCTTCTTACTGCTGACAGCACGGCCCTGCTAGCCCCAACTGGTGTGTGCAAGCCACTAAAGTCTTGTTTCCTAAGAGGTCTTAATGGATTCCATTTAGCAATAGTCTACTTCAAAGCTAGCCTACAAATACCTCCACTCACCCTTGATTACAGCACAGCTATTACCTGTAAGGACAGAAAGTGTCTCCATTGCTAGTTATGATTTCTGTTCCTTGGTTTGATTTCTGTGAAACTATTTTGAAATGAAGCTTCAACAATGAACGTGAGCCAAAGATTTTGTCCAAGGTATCTCATTCTCTCTGATATCCTGCCAGAGAAATGTAACTGTAAAAGCTGTATCAGTAGGAATAAGCAGCTACTCCACAAAGGCCTCCCCTTCTTACTACACGGAGATGAGAAGCTCCACCATATGAGTAGCTCCCTTTCCAACATCTGCCTGCCTCTCCAGCTTGGGGGATTGAATAAAAGCACTTTCATCAGAACTGTCTCTGGACCTTTTGTCAGTCTCTGCAATACAAATAAAGAATTTGTGTCCCTAGGTCTACAGATTTTTAAATAAAAAATTTTAAATATGAAATACCTCGCCTAGCACAATTAAGGCTGTACCTTACAGTACATGGGACTTGCTAAATACCATGGAGATAGTCTATATTTACAACACTACAGGACAGAATCAGATTAAACACGAAGGATTCAAATCTACCATATTTCTTATTGAGTTTATTGAGCTTCAACCTGACCCAGACTCATTTTCTGATTTACTCTTCAAATAAAGGCATTTTTCATCTCACACATTCATCTTCCCCTATTTTGTGAGGGGCAGGTATTACCCACAACCACAAAGCAGGAGCAAATATCTCCTTGCCTCTAGTTTACTTGAGTAGAGGTTGACAGCTCCTGACTATTGCTAACCCTTGCTACTGGGGCTGACTACACTGATTTCTGAAGCAAGTTCTCATCTGCCAGAGGTCCTTAATTTCTACTCTGTTTCTGGTGCCACAGACAAAAAGTTTGCATAAATCATATTAGTAGAAGTTCAGTCCTCTTTTCCCGTATCATTTGATAACTCCCATGCAAGCATTTCCACCTTTTACATTTCCCACTTTTTTTTTTGTGGGGTTATTTTTTTTTTTCAATTGGTTGGTTTTTTTTGCAGCATCAAGCATCATCTATAGAAGCCATATCCTGACTCCTGCTAGTGTTACATCTTGTTCAGGTCAAAAGGTACACTCCACTCCTCTGTTAGCAGTTTTCATCTTCCTTTTGAATTCAGATACATCTATGCATTAATTCTGTCCAGGCTCATAACAAAACATCTGTCTCAACTCTCCCTCTTTAAAAAATAGCAACTGAGAACTTCCCTCAAGCTCCTTCCATCCTACCCAACCATTCACATTAGAGATGAAAGGTTAAAAACACATAAAAAATCCTAGGGTACTCGATGCTATCAGCAGTTCAAGCACTACCAATGGGTCATGCTCAGAAAAGGAACCTATCCAAGACCACATACTCTCAGCAATAGGCACACCTAGAACCAACGACTTCCAAATACTAACTCTTTTGGTTTTGGTTTGGGGTGGGTTTTTTTCAGATAAAATACAAAGCCAAACTACACACTGCAGTACACACTACAAACTACAATGGCTGATAATAGCCATTGTTCAAGCACTGCTGTGGTCTTGCAACTGCTTACATATGTCAGAGGCAGCACTGAGAAACCAAGGTGAAAGTTGCACTGAGGATAACCTCAGGTCCCACAGTGACAGTTCTTGAAGAACCCTGAACGTAGATGCCCATCATCAAAGGGCAGCATTGCCATTTGTGTGCACACACCTAGGAAGCTGTGCTGCAGCTGAGATCATCTGGTAAATAAGGAAAGCCAAACACATTTTAGAGTCCTAACTCATTACACCCAAAATACACTGGCAGCCCATTGAGTTAATGGGTTTCACATCAACTGACTTTGAGAAGCACAGCAGAAAGGCAGGATGTTAGGAAAAACCTTGCTAGTAACATCAGCTGCTAGGCTTTCTTACCTAGAAATCCATACACCAAGTTGGCCACAGGAGGTAAAAACTGAAGAAATAAAGCCACCTTCTATCGCAAATAAAGGAGGTGGGGAGAAGAAGACAGATGCTTTGCAAGGAGTAATGCTTGCAAAAAAACCAAATTACTTGCCTTGCTCGAAGTGATCCCCTAGAGAAAGACTGTAAGGGCTTTTACTAAAACATACCAACAAACAAAAATATAACACCCTGAAAAGAAACAGCATCAGTGGAAATCCATACTTACATTAAGCGGCTGAGAATTCCGGTATCAACATCTCACTTAAAGACCTCAAGTATTTCCTAGTGAAAATCAAGCTGAATCACTGGACATTCCTATTCCAGACAGCAGGAACTGTTGTAGGACAGGTCTAATCCCCTGCAGAAATGTCTTTGCAGGTCTAAAGCAACTACAGCTCTCCAAGATAAGGACCAGTTTGGTTAAGTCCAGTAGTTTAGCCTAAGGATACAGGCTTGGACCACAGGATCTCAGGAGCTAAAATAACGGACAGTGCAGGTATCACCATCCAAGATATATACTGTCATAAGAAAATTCATGGGGTTCAGCCCATGAGTAGCAGCATGGCAGATCCAGAAGGTGATTTGTGTTATATTCCAGTGGGAGACATAAGCAGATTAGAGAAACAGGCAAAAAACAAACCCTCAGAGAGAGCACAACAAGTGCTGAGATAGAAAAAAATCCTGACAAAGTGACTAAAAGGAGGGTTCTGCAGAGGGACTTCAACAGACCTTCAGTCCATGCTCCACAGCAAGCAGAGAGAGAATTGCTACATTTTCAGCAATGCTTTCTGAGCAGTATGATTCCAGGTGGATTGTCAAGGCAATCACAGAAGCAATGCTAACAGCAGTATTTAAAGCCCAAAGTGCAACCAGATGCCGGAGAGTCCTCATTCGAGAGCAATGGGCAAGTGCAGACCATTAATAAAACATGAAAGGAAGATGCATTATCACTTTGAGTGTTTCATGGGTGAATGACCTGGGAAGAAAAGGAAGTTTTCAGACAGAAAGAGTTAGTGACTCATCTCTGGCATGGACAGATTTTATCAGCCCTGCAGTCTATGCACTGCAGGCATAGACTAAGTGCAAGTCATTAACGAACATCTTGAAAACCCATTACTTAAATGAGCTAAATATCTACTAACACGTGGAGATTCTACCTGTGTCACACAAGTTTAAGTTCTAAAACTTGGCAGATAGTTAGAAATAATGCCTAGATTGTACCAAGCTGTAACATCTTAGCATCACCAAAGATGAGTCCTGCCCAGGCTAAGCCACTGAATGGGATGGGAAGCCACCAGGCGCAGAACAATCGCCCACTAGAACACAAGTGTCACTCTCTCCTCTGAGGAAAAGGCTGATCTTGGGTATAGGCCTTGATTATGTTCAAAGGGGGCAGAGAGTAAATCTCAGCAGGTCAGAGCTGAAACTGTATGATCAATATGTACTTCACAGCTGAATGTCTAAAAATAGTAGGGACACTCATCAGCTAGGAACCCATGATTGTAAGTGTACATGCAACAGTATGAGGCACGCTGAAAACAGAGACTACCTGAGAAAAGGAGGGCTCCCAGCCTCAAGCAATCTCAGTTAACTCCCCAAGCCCTCAGGCTGCTCGATTCCACAAAATGGAGCAATTCCTTTGTCCAAATACACAGCAAGCCTACTATTCACACACCAGAGTGTTTCAAGCATGTTCCAGCAAGAACTGCAGTTAAAGCAGGCCATCAAAACTACAGCATCCTAACAAGTGCTCATCAGACCACAGCCACAGCACACTGCAACAGCAGCCCCACTTGATATGCTTTTTAGTCAGTTGATGCAATACCTATGCCCTAGACAGTACTAAAGCAGACAGCAAAGAGACTGTCACAATGGGGACACACATGAAATACCTACCCAGCTACACTGGACCATTGCAGTCAACCCTCAGGAAGCAAGCAGAGTAGCCCATCAGAAACAGATACCTAAAAACTCAAGCCCTTCTCTCTGTGACAGCAGGTCTTCTCCTGAGGCACAACAGAGAGGGGACACAGGGACCAGCAACCTGCTGCAACTGAACAGTCAATGACCTGAGGCCACTGTACACAGCTGAGAAGATTGGGGTAAAGGCCATGAGCTGGACTCACAGCCACAGCTAGCCAAAAGCACAGTGGAAACAGCAATAGCTGTCATTTTAGGAAACTTGCAACGGCAAATCTGAACATCATGATGAAGAAAAGAGCACACTGCCAGCATACAGCCAATAGGCAGTGCTGAAAGCAGGAGGGCTTAGAAGAGCCCCAGCACTCCAGTGGGCTAACACAGAAAGACTGCTCAGGAAAGAGGAACAGAAAACCTAAGACACCAAAGTGAAAGAGCAGCAGAAGCCAGATCTTCAAGCAGGCTGCATACCAGTGAAATTTTGGCTTTAACAAGTCTGTTAAAACTTGTATGGGATCGTGCTTTTAGTAGTTATTAAAAGACAAGTCACAACAACTGAGAAGGAAATTGAAGAGAAAAGCACAAAATGCAGGACAGGAGAGTCTGGAGAAAGCAGAAGAATGTACTTGGAATGAACTGCAGCAGTAGCATCTCTATATAAGTCTGAGGAACCCACTGCCTTTCTCTAAGTCTGTCAGTACTGTTAGCCAGCAAAAACACGTGGTGCAAGCTGGACAATCTTGGTATTCTGCAGACACATATATGCAACTTACACACTGCCTAAGGCACTGGGAAGAGCAGCCAGCAGCAATCCAAGCAAAGGGCAATAGCTTATATCCCAATTTAGCATGCCCACTATTCTTATTTATGCTGCTATTATATTATTTATGGCCATGGACTGAAACCTAGACCTAAAACCAACAAAAGCCACCTACACACAACAGCCTCTACTTTGAGGCTCTGCATATTACATTGATTGCACACCCACACTAAGTACCAGCCTCAGGTCAAATAAATCACTTCACTGCTAAAGCACAGTAGGGAATCTGTGCTCCTTGTCTTTACCAGGTACCAGCCGGAATTCCAAAGGATGTGTACCCAGCTCAGGCGAATATTTGGCACATAAAGTACTATAAGTGGCTCCAGGTAGTAGAATTGGTCATTGCTTTACACTGCCACCATTAGTATTGCTCATTGTCTGCATTTGGGCCCAATAGCTTAGCAGGAGCAGACAGTTGTCACTCAGACACACCAGGATTACTGTTATCCATGCACTAAAGTTTACTCATAGAACAAAATCAGCTGGTGGCTGCAGGGCAGACATTCTGGTGTCAAAACCCCTCCTATCACCTCAGCTTTTACTAATCTTTCACTTAATCCAATGAGGGTATGCTTTATTCCACTCCCTCCAGAGATCAAGATTTATCTCATTCAGTATTTATTAATCACTTTTATGGTTTTGCTGTGGTAAAGCTCTTCCTTCTTTACCTTTTCTAAAGCCATTCACTGTTAAAGCACTAACACTATTCTGGCAGGCAGTGCAGTGAGAACTGAGAACAGAATGACCTCCTGTGGCAATTCTGCACATAGCTTTACTACTGCCACTAGCTGCAGGGACAGCAGACAGCTTTTGACATCCATTTACATCTCAGTATCAAACTGTAACAAGTTTTCTTTCCTCACAAACAGTGACAGGTTTTGGTGGCCATGTTTTTCTAGAAATGAAATAACTTCAACATAATTGGCGTTGCACTGACGGCTTTGAGTAGCTTCTAAAACAAGTAAGTAATTCCTATTGGCCATGAACCTGGGCCAGCAGCCCCCTTCCATGAGGGCATCAAAATATCCCAGTGAAAAATCCAAAACCTGGGTTTGGCCTGGAAGAGACCTTAAAGCTCATTTAGTTCCAATCCCCTGCCATGGGCAGGGGGGAACACCTTCCACTAGACCAGGTTACTCCAAGCCCCATCCAACCTGGCCTTGAACACTGCCAGGAATGGGCAGTCAACCTGTGCCAGTGCCTCACCACCATCATAATGAACACTAATGTCTAACCTTCAGACCTGCAAAACTGCACATCAATACAACTAATGAATCCTCCCAGCCTTCTGAAGATGTAGGGAGATATCAATATTTTAAAGAGACAAAGAGTGATTTAATCAATGATGCAATGGGTTTAAATGGGAGCTGGGAAAGCACCCTGAGTCCTAACGCCTAGCTATGCTGAAACCATAGCTAGGATATAAGATATAATGAATTCTAAGATAGAATTCAACTATTACTACATACATACTTCCCTGGTCCATGCCTAACAGTTTACAGTCAGTTTCTCCTGCACCATTTTTATTTCACAAATAGATTCTTGGATTATTTATTTATTTACTGGAAAAAATAACTGGAAAAAGAAAAGAATAATCTCAATAATTACTGGAAAAAGAAAAGAATAATCTCAATATTAATCACCTCTTAAACCATTTCCACTATTTGGAAGCCTGCTTAAATTAATATAAGACAGTAGAAATAAATAACAAGCACAAAATACTAGAAAATGAAGTTTTACCTACAAAATTGGTTGCTGTTCTAAGAAGCATTTATACTAAGACAGAAGTAAGAGAACTTAAAATCTATCACTATACAGAAAACTACAAGGACAGAAAATAAAATGAGGCAATATTATGTCCCTTGCTCACACATATACTTGCACAGCAATTAAATACTATCAATCAGGACTTTAATCTGTATCCTAACTGTGAAAAACATAAAACCTACATACCAACTTTATTTCCTGATTGTGAGGACACTTAATTAAAACAAGCAAGGATTTCTAGTAAGTTGCATCAAAGTCTGTCATACCCAGGAGAAGAGAAAGGGACACAGCACTCAAAGACAGAAAAAGCATCATCACCAAACAGTAGATATCAGTTCAGACATCTA
Source organism: Psilopsiagon aymara (assembly GCA_024733675.1). Classification (NCBI taxonomy): domain Eukaryota; kingdom Metazoa; phylum Chordata; class Aves; order Psittaciformes; family Psittacidae; genus Psilopsiagon; species Psilopsiagon aymara. The sequence continues at coordinate 4,722 of JANRGW010040283.1, read as the reverse complement.
ATTGTCAGCAACACAACAATCCTGTTTTCTGGTAGCCTGGGAGTAGGTTTAAGCAAAGGAAAGAATACTGACAAATTTGAAGTCTGAGGTACTGTCAGAGCTGCACGCTATCAGCTGACGCAAAGGCAGAACAGGAGCACATCTCTGCGGCTGTTGATACTGTGTCTGCCCTACATCCAAATAACTGCAGCTCCACATAGCTCAGCCCAGCTACTTTCAAAGCCCTGAGAAGCTTGGGGGTTAGTGCAGTCTGTGGTTTGGATTGGTTGGTGGCTTTTTTCCACAGCAATTAAACCCAGTTTAATAATTGGTCATGACTTAGCTCCTTCAAACCCAAACCTGGCAGTCAGATTTTGTAAGGCTTTCTGGAACAGGATGCAGATAACCTGCCACAGAATTTCTGTGTGCTCTGTGATGGGTTCAGAAAGAAGTCTTTATTAGAGCTCAGCCTTGTTTACTTCTGTCAATGAGCACTGTCATTCCAATTCTGTAATTAAATCCACAATTTTGACAGCTGAAACTGCAGGAATAATTGCACTCTTAGTCAAAGTAAGTTGCTACTGTTCAGACTATTGCCAAGAATGCTTAAAGGCTTCTGCTATGTACTTCAAAGAAAAGCTGAACTGAACCTTCACCCATTCCACCTCACTACATTTCTGGAGCAAAGATCTTAAAAGTTTCCCTTTTCCTAATCAATCTGGAAGTTCAAAACAAGACTTTCTACCATACTATTGCTACATTCCACAGTAACATAAACACTACACAACCATTTTCATTGATCAGTAAGTTATATACATATGACATATTTTACATAAGCCTGTGTCCCTATCCCATAAACACATTTTTTACATGTGAAAAAAAAAAAAAAACTGAAGCCAGTCAGTATTTCAGAAATCTTAGAAGACTTGGTACACCCAATACACTGAGAACACATACTCCCAAATCCCTCTTCTGTAACAGTATTACATCCCAACCTAAAACATCATTTCTTTTATGAGAAAAGGAAGCCAATACCACCAAATGCTGAAAAAGTCTTTCCAATCACCTTTATTTTTCAGCCAAGGGTTAGAGCACTCTAGCACAATACCAACCACAAAGGAAGAGACTGCATCTCGAATTCACAGGTGACACAGGCAACCACGGCAGACAATAAAATGCTTTAAACTTTGGTATTCAAAACCCAACTGTGCAATCATTCGGAAATGTTTAAAGCAGAACAAAACACTGTACTGAGGTGTGCACCCTGTATAGTGTGTCTATACTGCACCTGAAACAAAAACGGTTCAGTCAATAAAACACGATGCACTAGGACAGCAGCTACTCCACAAAGGTCTCCTCTTCTTACTACACAGGGATGAGAAACAACAGGGACAGCCTACTGCCAGTATCACCAGACCTTGTGTAAGCCAGAAGGCCCAGTGAACAAATGGAAAAGCTGGGAGAAAAGCAGGAAGCCACCTCCGACATTCAAAATGCGATTAAGGGAAGGTTTAGAAACACATCATTTACAGATGGAGGCCCTTTGCAAAAGGTTCTTCCTTTTACAGTACCCATCAAGCAATCATACTCCTCCACAGAAAAAGAGGACTGAGGCAACAACAAAAGCATCTCTGTTGTATTAAGAGCTTGGGGGGGTGGAGAGGGAAGACACCAAATATGCTGGACAATGGAGAGCCTCTCAATATCCTCATTTGCAGTGCACAATCAAAACCCCATTCAATACCTACAGCATTTCAGCCATATTTGGATTTGGTTTATGTCAATGCATTCTGTGCAGAACTTCATCTATCAAAACTGTCAGATAATATTTTTTTATACCTTACAATATAAAACTCCAGGTCATATTAAAATTCCCTCCTCAACAGCAAAAATGGGGTTTACTTTTTCCTTCCTCAGAACAATGAAACATCCATTACCAGTCAATTCCACTGAAACTCAGTCAAGAGATCTAAAACCCCACTACTTTCTTGAACATTAAATAACTACTGGGAACTCATTTGCGAACATTTGGGAATTCTTGGAATCAGAGTATCTTCAGAACTTGTGTGTGTTTCTCCATATAATACTGAACAGACCTTCACTAAACAGTGATTTATTTAATAATTTCCTATTCACAAAGCTTGTTTGTTCTTCATAATTATATCAACAAGATTGAGTCCTGCCTCTCCAGAGGCCTTCTATAAAAGCAGAAGCTGCACTTCAGACTTTGATCGTGCAGATGTTTGGAATAGTTTGACTCTGCCTGTGCTTCAAAGACGATTATAACATGCTCAAAATTTCTTTGACCTGAAAAAGAAATAAACATGGTCAAGCAAACTAAGTATTCATCAAGAGAAACATACAGCAACTACATTTACCTCCCCAGTGCTTTATACTTTTCTACAACCTACAGAAACAGGAACTGGGAAAAACAATCTGGCTCAGCTATGCCATTTCTTGTCCACCAAGAACTCAATCTGGCTCAGCTATGCCAGTTCTTGTCCACCAAGAACTTCTCAGTTCAGGTGCAGACACACTCAGGGGAATGATGCTCATTCCCCCCATGGTCCTAAACTGTGACCCAACATTGCAAATGATTTATCTTAAAAGCAGGTCTAACCTAAACACAAGGAAAATAATAAGCATCTCAAAACACTGGCATTTGGAAAGCACCAAGTTACACCCACTGCCAGAACACTGCTCACATTTCATGTCAATGAACAACCCAACATATCTAATTACTATGTTCCTTGGAATTTGAGGATGGCATGTAAATAATAAAACATTACCCAGCAAAACCAGTTTCTGAAAAAAAAAAATCTATACTGTAGAACAGCCATAAAGAGTTCAGGTACTGTTGAACTCCCCTTCCAGTATTTGAAGAGTGGCTCAAACAGCTAGAGCTACCTAAAAATTAACAGTGGCCCACAGAAAACTATCTAGAACCCAGAGTCGGAAATCCCTGATCCCACAGAGAGTACCAAGACAGCACAGCACCTCAAATAATCCATGCAATGGCATGAGAACTGGATCCAAACCAGGCAGCATGCTACCATTACACTCCTAAGTGTGGTTACTTCAGACAACTTCTTAAATTCAGGACACTACCAAAGGTGGCAGGAAGACAATATGCTGAGAAGACACTTCTTGCCATAGGCATGCATTCTGCCTTGTTGTGCCCCCCCCCCCGAAGTAAAGAGTAATCCCTCCTCCCTTTAAAGCCTCAGGGCAGCAAGGGCCAGGCCACCTTTTTAAAAATGTAAGACCCAAGGAATACAGGGCATGAACACACAACTTCCATCTCCCAGTTTCAAGAGCATCCTAGCAACTAAGCTGCAATATAGCCTGAACAGGGAGCATTTTCCTCTGTCCCCTTAAGCTCAACTACTGCCTAGAAAGGAATTGACAATGTACTAGAGAATATGGTATCATTCCTTTGGCAGAAGCTCTCATACACAGAACGCATCTGTAACCATTTTGTCCAAATTCTTCATGTGAAATGGATACAGACCTTTGATCATGTTCTCCACCTGTGACCCTTCCTTTCCAAGCTGAGGTCTCAAGGAGGCAGAAAAAATGAGGTCAAAATCTCTTCCTGGAGAGAAAGGAAGACATAACTGTGCCAGCACTCTAACTAGGAAAGTATTATGCAAAAGCCCCTCCCTCCACTTCAGGAAGGACCAACAGCAGTAGTGCACAATGAACCTTAGCACTAGGCAGTTTCAGGATAGGTGTCTGCATGTGAGCATCACAGCAGAGATGAGAAGGAAGCACACAGATTTTGGGTCCCCACTGGACACGAGCATACATTGAAGGCCCAAGCACCCAGCCTCATGAAGACTGTAGCAGCCTGGGACTCCACTTCCAAATGCCAAAAAAAGGGCTGAGGCTGTTCCCAGATAACCTGACAGCCCTGCACGAGTAAATTCCTCTGAAATCCCTACATAGATGCCTGGCTTTGACCTTATGTCATAGTGCAGATGGGAAGCATTTTCACTCCACAGCTGCAATGTCTGTTCGTTCCATCAAGTATCAAGCTTTAAAAGACCAAATACCATGAAGACTGGTTTTAATCAGATGAACAGTTCTAATTCTCAGAGGATCAACTGAGATCAAAGGACAAAGCTGCTCTTCTTGTGAGGTAAGCAATCTATTTCCAAAGAGCAGAAATATGTGCACATACCATTGCTAAGGTCTGTAACTCATTGCAACTACTCAAATAAAAGTCAAGTTGTCCTCAGCTGAATCCCAAGATTCAAATGCCAAAAACCCAAACAGTTAAAATGCTGATTGTTTGGCCTAGCTTTAAAATATCCATTACATCTTTCATGCTAAGGACTACATCTTCTTAATGCAACCTCAACTTGAACTCTTATATCAAATAGACAGTATTTTTCCCATGCTTTCAAATAAAGCTAAGAAATGCTTCTTATGAATATTCAGCATTAAATCTGAAATGAAGTACAAAGCTACATTTGGAAAGTACTGCCTCAAATTTCAGACCCTGCTTTTGAGGATTTTGACTAACACTTTCATGAACACAACTGAAGGGAAAAACATTCATGACAGTGCCAATTTAATAAAGAAGGGTAATATTGCAGCAACCTGCAAGACTGTTCACTATCTGAATGTAACTCCATAACTTAAATATTTTACATGGATGGTTATACACTGTCGTGGTTTAAGCCATAAATCAGCCACGCAGTTTGTTCACTCACTTCCCCCTTTTTCTTCCCTCTGCTC